>CAUYRT010039939.1:0-30092 GCA_963574885.1 Lepilemur ruficaudatus
GCATGTGCCACCATGCCCAGCTAATTTTTTCTATATATTTTTAGTTGGCCAATTAATTTCTTTCTATTTTTAGTAGAGACGGGGTCTCACTCTTGCTCAGGCTGGTTTCAAACTCCTGACGTTGAGAGATCCACTGCCTCGGCCTCCCAGAGTGCTAGGATTACAGGCGTGAGCCACCGCGCCTGGCCTCTTCATATCATGTTTAAGCCTGTACCTAGCCAAGCCAGAATTTATTTAGAGATATGCAAAATAAATAGTTCTAAATTGGTCGACCATATGAAGCCAAAATCCTTAGGTTGATGAAGACAGTAAGAAGGAAAGCACTCAACATGTGTGTGCATATGTGTATGTGTGTGTTAATGTGAGGACTGGTTTATGCCAACCAGTATAGTTCTTACAAATTTACATTGAGCCAATGAATTTAAGAATAGAAGCAGTACATCGATCATGTAGGACTGGTGAGCGATGAAACTGTAATAAAACCACAGACGTCTTAGATATTGAAGACCAGGAATTGGCATGAAGCTTTATCTAAAAATTATGCCATCCTTTAGAGTGATTTTGCAATGGGGCCACTGGACAGAAAAACAAAATTAAAGTGAAAAAAAAAAACCCACAGTTCTTATTGCATTATTATATATTGAAGAAAAGAAATGATTCCCACTAGTGGCAATTCAAAGAAGAAAAATATACACGTCTTTGCTGCCCTAATTGTCCTGAGTAGCAATAGACTGGCACTTTCACCCTATTCCCCTTCCCAATAAGCAATTGATCAGTTGGAAACATTTTGTAAAACATGGTCTTGTCTCTTTCTGATGTTAATAATTCCTTGTTGATATGAATGTGGTGTTGACTGTAAAGATATCTGTCAGATTCTATCTTTATACTTAGACGTTTACAGGAACACAGCAAGGAACACACTATACACTTTCTCAATTTGTTGAGTAGTAAAACCAGGAACAAAGAAACGAGAAAAGTCAGAAAGTAGATGACCAGTGTAAGGGCTTCAGTTGAATTCAGTTCAGGAAGATTATTAACCACTCCAAAAGCATCTATAAGAGTACTGGCCATAAACTATATTTGAGCTGTATTTGACTGGACATTAAAAACAGTTTGATGTATTTAATACATGCATGTTTGTAGCAGCACTACTCAGCGATAGCTGAAAGGGAAAAATGGCCAAATGTCTATCAATGGGTAGATGAATGGATAAGCAAACTATAGAATAGACGTACCATGGAATATTGTTCAGCCATAAAGGGGAAAAAATTACTGATATGTACTACAACGTGGATGAATCTCAAAAATATGCTGAGTGAAAGAAGAGAGACAAAAAAGATTACATATCATATGAGTCCACCTATATGAAATATCCAGAGACAGAAATCATATTGGTGGTTAGCAGGGGCAGGGGAGGGGAGAATGGGGACTGGTGGTTTAGCAGGTATGGGGGTTTCCTTCTACTGTGGGGAAAATGTTTTGGAACCAGATAGAGGTGGGTGGTTTCACAATGTTGTGAATGTACCAAATGCACTGAATTGTTCACTTTAAAAATGATAATTTTATGTTATGTGAATTTTACCTCAGTAAAAGTAACAGTTTGAGAACGAACCCAAGCAAGCGTAATTAACACCCAATGCCTAGTTAGCATAGTGCCAGGAGCACAGTAGGTATACAACAAACATTTGTTAAGCAATGAATGAATAATAAGACTAGAGTTTTCTTGCTAGATGGTCTCTTTTCAGAAAGGCATCTTTCAGATTTTTGGATTATCCTCCTCCTTCCAGAAACAGTGGAACAGAGAGCAGTATTAAAATCATAGAATTTAGAAGAGGAAGAAATGTTAGATAACAATCTACCCTCATTATTTTGCAGCTGAGAAAGCTGAAGCCTGCAGATGTGACTAGCCTTAATTAGGTAACACAGCCAGTTAGTCTCATCAGTAGGCAAAAATCTGAGACTCCAGATTTCCAGCACTCTTTTTTTGCTATTCCTCTCTGCTTTGACCATGACCCGGAGTCCCAGGAAGGGTGGAGCTTCGTGGAAGAGGAAAGAGTTGGCCAGACAATGACCAATGACTGTAATGAAGTTAGTTTACTCTTGTGGATCAGGACTTGGGCCATATTTGGGTGTGGAGGGAACACAGCTGTACTAAGAGGAGGAAAAACAAAGTGGGTGGTAAATAAATTATCAAAAGTATAAAATGCAAATATCCCAACTGTGGATGAAATTCTATTCCCAAGAAGCAAATATCTAGAATTATATCTCATTTTTCATAAATGAAGTTATTTAGCTTGAAAGGAGAAAGATGGAGATAGGTCCCATTTAAAGCCAAGAGAAATAAATACACATACCCCTCATATAAATTTATTAAATTATTTGAAAATTTATACAATTTTAAGATAAAGGTCCATTCAGAGGATGTTTGGCTAACAGTAGTGCTTATAGTTTCACATTCTGTAATAACATGTTTTGCTTGAAGTGAGTTTTTTTAATTTCCCACAAAGAGATTACTTTAGAATTTCAGTTTTTAAAAATCCATCATAAGGTGGCTGTACACAGTGGCTCATGCTTGTAATTCCAAGACTTTGGGAGACGAAGCGGGAAGGTTTGCTTGAGGCTAGGAGTTCAAGAACAGCCTGAGTAACATAGTGAGACCCTGTCTCTACCAAAAAAAAAAATTAGCTAGGCATGGTGGTGGCATGCACCTGTAGTCCCAGCTACCTGGGAGGCTGAGGCAGGAAGGATCGTTTGAGCCCAGAAGTTTGAGATTACAGCAAGCTATGATCATGCCGCTGTACTCCAGCCCAGGCAACAGAGGAAGACCCTGTTTCAAAAAAAAAAAAAAAAATTCATCAGAAGGAGGTTTTTCCTATAGATAGTTCAGTGGCAAGAGATTATAAATTGTCATTAAAAAGAATACTAGAGAATTTCTTCTCTTTTTAATGCAAAGAAAGAAAGAAAGAAAAAAGAAATGTGAACCGAGCTTTTAAATTGCCTCTGTGTGTGTGTATGTTTTTAAAGTTCAGAGCTGATGGAAATGCGCCAAGCACTGTAATACTAAGAACTGGATTACAGCCAAGTGTCTTTGGTTTTGGAGAAGGCAAGCACGAGCCAGAGAATGCTCTCAGTATTGGTGGGAGGTTATTTGAAGCTGAGGGGGTCAGCATATTTGATGCCCAGGAGCAGAAAGAAACAATGGTTCTCTGATAATTAGGATAGTAATCCCAGCAGGGGAGCCCATCATCTTTGTTTCTTGCAGACAGAAGTGTCTCCGGGCTATGGCTTAATCTTTCAAGGACTTTAACTTTGAGGAATCATGATATCTTTGTTAGTATATTTCAAACAGACCCTGCGTGCTTATTTAGCAAACTCCTTCTTCCATAAACGGACATTGTAGAAGATGAAATTCTGGAACGTGATCATTGTTCAAGGGATCTTGTAAACCACAGCCACCAAAACACTGCAAAATCACTAAAATGAATATACCTTTCTCATCAGTATACTTACGTATGTTTAAATCTTTGTCCTTCCTTTCTGTTTTGATATCTTCATTTCTCTTTTTTATACACTGTCAGTTGATTATATTTTCTATTTCCTTGAATCCTTCTTTCCTCTCCATTCTCATGAGTAGAACGCTTTTTTGGGCCTGATCCTTTAAACGTACATACAATACTTCTTATCCTAGCAGTTTCTAACCTTAAACATCAAAATCAAAGCTAAAGTCTCACTTTCAGAATTCTTTGGTTGTTTTCATCCCCTACACGACTCAGGACAGATTTGAGCTTTCCCGAGGACCTAATGCCTACAGTGTTTTTTGCTTTATTTCTATCATTTGTAGTGCTGTCTCAGTGACCTTATTTATTGACCTGACCCTCCAACATCTTCTCTTTCTAAGAAAAATTCAACAGTTTTTACTATTAAAGATTCCTTCGACAGTGACTGTAAAACTCGAATTTTAGTGATTTACAAAGACTCCTAATTTAATGGTATTATTTGAATTAACCTATTTTTAACATTTAATTTACTTCTGCCCATTTAATTTACTTGTATTTCTGCAAGTTTAGCTCTGGTTTCAAACTCCTGACTTTGAGTGATCACACCCACCTCAGCCTCCCAGAGTGCTAGGATTACAGGCGTGAGCCACCGTGCCAGCCAAGTTTAGCTCTGATACAGAGCCAGTCTCCTTCTTTGCTGAGACTACCACATTGATATCTTTTAGCAGCTACTCATGTCTAGGCTTAGCTCATTCCAGAATTTCCTTGGTAGTTCAGCTCTGGGCCCAAAGTCTCTAGTGGATACGCTAAGTTCTTTATTGCAGATGGCTTTTCTGACTCACAATAAACAACAAAATGTTGGGTGGAAAGATGCCATGACAGCAGAAACAAATGTTAGTGAAAAATACTGGAAAAGCAGCCTCTTATAGACAAAAAGTTAAAAAACAGTGAATAATACGATGACAAACATCACAGACTCATTGTCCTTAGAGGTTGCTAGGCTTTGCATAAGCTTTACATTGAGGCCTAGATGTGTGGGAGGCCCTTAATAAGCTCAGGGAAATACTTGAGTTCTTTTTCAGCCAAAACCTTTATACATGAATATTCCAAGGAAGAATAATAAAAATATTGCGGATTTGCAGAAATTCTTTTCTAATAAGAGATCAAATTACTCTAATACACATTATAGACAAGGACAGGTTGCAAAGAGGAAAACTAAAAAGCCTAGAGAAATAAATTGAGTTGACAAAAGCAAGTCAGTAGCCAAGATGGAACTGAAAATTTTAGGTCTTTACTTATTTTAGAGAGTTGCCAATTATTTGATGAATGTAGGAAGTGTAGACTACCAATAAACTATCCCATTTTCCCCAGATCATCTTAACTAATGATTGAGGCCTTAAGCTATGTACATAAAATTATTCACTGGCTAGACACAGATTCAGAACAAATACAACCAAGGTGTAACAGTTAATTTTATACATCAATTTGACTGGATTAAAAGATACCCAGATAGCTGGTAAAACATTATCTGGGGTCTTTGAGAGTCCTTTCAGAATTTGAATCCACAGGTTGAGTAAAGGAGATATGCCCTTTCCAGTGTGGTCAAGCATCATCTAAACCATTGAGGGCCCAAATGGAACACAAAGGCAGAGGAAGGGCAAATATATCCTCTCTTCTTGAGCTGGGACATCCATCTTCTCTGGCTGTCAGACATTGGTTCTTGAGCCTTTGAACGTGGACTGAATTACACCACTAGCTTTCCTGGTTCTCCAGCTTGCAGATGGCAGACTATGGGGCTTCTCAGCCTCCATAATTGTGTGAGCAAATTCCCACAATAAATCTCCTCTTATATAGGTTATGCATCCCTAATCTGAAAATCCAAAATCCTCTAAAATATGAAATATTTTGGGTGCTGACATAATGCCACAAGTGGAAAATTCCATACCTGACCTCACGTGACAGGTCACAGTCAAAATTCAGTCAAAACTTTGTTTGGCCAGGCATGGTGGCTCACATCTGTAATCCCAGCACTTTCGGAGGTCAAGGCGAGAGGACCACTTGAGGCCAGGAGTTTAAGACCAGCCTGGGCAACATAACGAGACCCCCATTTCTTCAAAAAAAACAAGAAAGAAAGAAAGAAAAAATAGCTGGACGTTGTGGTGAATACCTTTCCGCTACTCGGGAAGCTAAGTAGCGATCCTCCTGAAGCAGGAGGATCCCTTGAACCCAGGGTTTCGAGTCTGCAGCAAGCTATGATTGTGCCACTGCACTCCAGCTTTAGTGACAGACAGAAACTCTGCCTCAAAACGAAACAAACCAAACTTTGTTCCGTGAACAAAACTGTTTAAAATATTGTAAAAAATTACCTTCAAGCTATGTTTACAAATGTTTATGAAACATAAATGAATTTGTGTGTAGATTTGGGTCCCATCCCTAAGATATCGCATTATGTACATGCAAATATTCCAAAATCCAAAAACATCCAAGATTTGAAACACTTCTGGCCCAAAGCATTTCAGGCAATGAAAACTCAACCTGTATATCTATCTATCTATCTATCTATCTGTCTCCTACTGGCTCTCTTTCTTTGGAGAACACTGAGCAATACAGAAGTCGATGTTTATTCTCTGCAGTGTAAGGAAAAAAGAATACAAATTTCATAGTAATTAAAAAGATTTCATAAAAATATAATTACATTAAAAAGAGTTAAAAGCTTAAGAGCCTATTTATATCTAAAAATAAATATATCATAATGGCTGTCTAATCTTTGTTAGTATATACAGTTGACCCTTTATATCTGTGGGTTCTGCATGCATGGAGTCAACCAACTGCACTGGAAAATATTCAGAAAAAAGTTGCTTTAAAATTGCATCTGTACTGAAGATGTACAGATTTTTTTAATCAGTATTCCCTAAACAATACAGTATAACAACTATTTACATTGTATTAGGTATTATAAGTAATCTAGAGATGGTTTAAAGTATACAGGAGGATGTGCATAGGTCATATGCAAATACTATGCCATTTTATATAAGGGACTTGAGCAGATTTTGGTATCTGTGGGAGGTCCTGGAACCAATCCCCCATGGATGCTGAGGAATGACTGTTATTTTATGCAGAGTATCACACAGTTTGTTGAAGCCAAGGGAATCCTATGTGGTTTTGATACTTATTTAACTTTTAAGTTAAATATTCTCCCAAGTACAGTGCCAGCAAATGTATAATGAAAACTACAACATTATATGGATTACTCTAAGAGGCTAATAGTGGAAAAGAACTGAAACTTCAGATAATAATAACATTTATAGAGGAGAGAATAAGACACTTATGTCATTATGTAAATGTATAACATAAAATAATCTTTCCTTAATTAACATAAATTGCAGACTGAGCAAATTACTAATTCAGTGTAAATGAACTGGCTGTATAACTGGTTACTTGGCATTCAGTTATTTTGCACATGTTTAATTCCATTTTATTTTTAGTTGAGAATAAAAAGCATGAAATTAGATATTTTTAAACAAATCCTTTGGGAAACAATTGGCTTCTCAGAAATTATAATGAAAAGGTGAAAAAGCCGTAAATGAAAGATAGAATGCTAAGTAAGTGCCACCAGTTATTCAAGATTTTCATTGCCTAGAATGAGTTCATGTCTTCTGCAATATGTAATAATATTTTTCATTAAAATCTCTCTTGCTTAATCACACTTCCAATTATTAAATAAACTCAATCTCCTTTTCATTGACTGGGAAATTATTTACTATTTTATCACACTTTTAGTGGTTGCCGTAATTATTACAACATGCATTTATGATTTATCAAAATTTGATGTTACAGGTAATTTTTCCCTCTTTCCAGAAAATGTTAGAATCTTGGAGTACTTTAGCAATATTTATCTCCTCTTAATTAATATATTATTGTTCTGTATTTTTCTCCATATTTTAAAGACAAAAAGTCATTATTATTACTCTTTATGCAGTAAATACTCATTTAGATTTATGCAAACATTTTAATTTCATGGCTTTCACTCCTATCAACATCTTCAACTGAGATCATTTTTTTTCTACCTAAAAAATACCCTATGGTATTCCCTTTGGTGTAGATGTGTAAGTAACTAATTTGCTCACTTTTTGTCTGAAAATGTCTTTATTTCCCCTTCATTATTGAGGAATACTTCACTGCATATAGATTTCTACTTCAGTCATTATTTTTTTCCAGTTCTTTGAAGTTATCATACCATTGCCTTCCAGCTTCCATTGTTTCTGTTTAGAGATTAGCTGTTGGATATTAGTCTAATTATTGCTCTTTTGAAAATAATCTGTCTTTTTCCCCTCTGGCTGCTTCCCCCGACACACACACCTCGTTTTCAATATTTTCTACTTATACTTTCATAAATTTGACCATGATGGGACTAAGTGTCAATTTCTTTCATTTTATCCTCTTTAGGATTTTCAGGGATTCTTGAATTTTTTTTTGTGGGGGGGGACAGAGTCTTACTCTTTTGTCCTGGCTACAGTGGTGCAGTGTGGCATTGTCATAGCTCACTGTAACCTCAAGCTCGTAGGCTCAAGCGATCCTACTGCCTCAGCCTCCCAGGTAGCTGGCGTGTGTCATCACCCTAGGTTAAGTTTCCTATTTTTAGTAGAGATGGGGTCTCGTTGTTGCTCAGGCTGATCTCAAACTCCTGACCTCAAGCAATCCTCCCACCTCAGCCTCCCAGAATGCTAGGATTACAGGCATGAGCTACCATGCCCAGCCACGATTCTTGAATTTTTAACTTATTTTTCATCAGTTTTTTGACAATTCTCAGCTGTTATCTCTTCAGATATTGCCTCTTCCTAGTCTCTCTCCTATTTTTCTGGGACTTCAACCATACATTGTTTTTTCACATTTTAACCTCCATGGCTCTTAGCATTTATTCTTCATTTTTCATGCTTTTGTCTTTTTGTGCTTTGTTCTCAATAGTTTCTTTTACTCAAATGTGTCTAACCTAAGATTTAATTTCAACTACTAATTTTTCACTTATAGATTAAATTTGGTAAGACTTTCAAGTCTGTTATTTTCTATAGCTCCAAAACCTCTCAATCTTATCTTTTATCTTCTTGAACATGGTAAACATACTTATTCTAAAGTCTATTTCTGACAATTCTAAGAGACCTTATGAGCTTGTTTCTGTTGTTTATTGTTTCTGCTATTAAATAGTTCTCAATTGTATTGTCATGTCTCCTTGGGTACCTGGTTAATTTTTATTGTGTGATGGACACTGTATCTGAAAATGTTCATGGAAATAATTTGATGGCTAGGATAATATTATTCTACTGCATAGTGTATTTATTTTCCTTCAAGAAGGGAAGACACTCTGAGACACTAGCACTTATGAATAAACATAATCAAATTCTGGAGATTGAGATGACATGAAACACAGTCCCTGTGAGGACTAATCTATTTCCTGTTCACCAGTGTTTCCAGGGTTCAGCCCTCAGGGTTTAACAGGAAGTGGTTTACCATACTACTCCCCGCTTGCAGGTCTTAGAATCCAACTTTTACCATTCTCCCTCCATGAGGCTATTAAAAGTACTGCTCAGACTCTTGGTTTCTCTTCTTTACTTGGCAAATGTCTCCAGGGAAAAAGTCACTATAAATCAGAAGCTTACCTTTCTGGATTTTCATCTCCTCTCACATAGTGCCATGAAAGTCTTATTTTATTTGATCTTTGATGTCTTCAAAGAAAGATATCACTTGGACCTATTTCTTGGAACAAGGGGTTAAAGTGCTGTAATTGGTAGTTGACGTTAATGTGTGCATCCCTACAGCCAGTACTGGCGGTGGCAAAATGATTGGCAGCTATATCAGAACTTGGTGGAAAGTGGAAGAGTAGTTCCTTAAAGAAAATAAGAAAACATGAGATATGTACCACAAACAATATGGTGGAGACATAGGAATTTTTTACATATAATATTTTATTGTATGTGAAAGTGGGAAAAGAGAGAATTATTCAATGGATTATCTGAGATAGTTGCTTAGCAGTTTGAAAAAAAATGTATCACTTCTGACAAAACACCAAAATGAACTCTGGGGACCAGAGTTAATGGTGGAAAAAATTAAAGCAAAATAATCTGAAAGGAAATATTTCTTAATATTTTTTGAACTTTCAATAGGAAATTGAAGATTCAGGTTCTATATTTTTTAGCTAGACTTCTTCATGGGTGGCATTGTATACTTCTACCAAGAGACAACCAAAATCTGATCAATTCTTTTATTGGGATATTGCAGCCATTGATGCTCAATAATTAGATCTGTTAGTTCATGGTGAATGTAAATGGTAATATATTAATTTTATCATCCCCTTGTCTTATATTAGCTTGAATATTTCTTTAAATAAGAATATCCCTTCATCTATTGTGACATAATTGTAATTATTTTTAAATTATATTTAATTATATTAGATCTACACATTAATTGAAAAGAATAGACATCTTTACAATAAATATTTAGCCTTCACATTCAGAAACACTGCAATTCTTTCTGTTTTTAAAGTCTTTTTTTTAAGTAAATCCTTTACGAAAGGATTTTTAAAACTTTTCATTTCCTCTTACCTCTCAGGCAAGACTCCTCCTAAAGCCATTTAAATAGATGCAAATATTTCCTACTTAAGGAATTTTAGAGATGAAGACTCCATAAACAGTAATCAATATGTGAGGCAAACACCTAGGCAAAGTGTTTGCTAGAGGCAAATTTTAGCTTAACGGATGCCAGTCACATATATATACACACACATGCATACATATATATGTGTATATATAAACATACACAGACTGTAGAATAACCAATTTCACAGTGATCATGAGAATCAATATTCTATTTCCAATTTGTCCATTCTAGAGCTGAGCCAGAGTCCTTCATTGGTCCTCAATTGGCTTGCATTCCTGAGTAATTGGGAGTCTCCTGGGAAATTTGTTAGATTGGAGATGAAATGGTGGTTAGCGGTCTCTAAAACTTACATATTTATCTATATATTTTTTAAACTATCAGATAACTTTTTAATCTGTAAATTTACAAAAGTTTGAAAATACTGTGGAGAATCTTAGGAATCCTAGTAATCAGTGAATAGGATCTCTATAGATCCATAACATCTACAGGCTAAATCCACTCAGAACGCTTCTCAAAGTGGGGATATGAGAAGTTAATGGTTCTCCTTCTGTCTGGCTTTCTCTTTGCCTTTCCCTCTCCTATCTTCAATTACCTAAGTCACAGGACACATATTAGTAGGTGGGAGGTGTTAAACTTTGATAGTAAAGCGAAATCAGAGTTAAAGGCAAATGTTTAACCTATCACGTTTAAACAAGCTATGAATGAAGAGTTTTAGGTTTAAAGAGTCAAATATTCTACACTCTTGGGAAATCTTACTTTCTCATTCTGGTGAATATTTTCACATCACACTTTGCTACTATAAACTAACTGGTTAAACATTTTTGAGTGTTGATTTGCTACTCAAAGATTTGAATTAGGGGACTAAAAGAAAACATTTTGCATCCATGTATTTTATAAAAAGGCATCCATAAGAAAAGAGCCACGTGTCAGTTTCCAACTAGGGGAGCGTTCTCATGGAGGTACTATAAGGCTAAGTCTGGCCACTTCATTTCTTGTTCTTTGACAGATTCTGTGGTGCCACTGTTGTCTTGTTCAGGTTCGGGAAGCTCATTCAGTGGTATCACAACATCTTCATAAGATAGCTTGTCTTCTTGCTAAGCGTCCTCAATCAAATCCAAAATGCTTCCATCTCTCTGTCCATTTTCCTGCAGCTTTAATTTTGTCAGACTCACACCCGGCCCACCGCAGCACCCGCTTCCTCTGACTGTGCCCTTGGCACCTGTATTTATCTTTAGCTGATGGCATTTAAAATGCCTAGTAGCTAGATCAACTTCTTCCTCCAGTAATCAGGAGCCAAGTAATTTGGACCATTTCTTTTGCTGAGGACAACCTCAATACCAAAACCAAACCAAACTAAACTAAAAAAAAAAAATTGCTTGAAGACATCAAAGATCACTTTGGACCAATTTCTTGGAACAAGAAATTTTTAAAAACCCAGAAAACATTGTGTTCTTTTCTTCTCTTAAATTATTTAAAAGCAATTACATAATTGTATGTATGTGTGTATATGTATTTTTGTAAGTGTATATGTAAAATGTATAAATATAATACATATTTAATTGTATGCATATATGTAAAATGTGTGTATAAAATATATCATGGGGTCTATAACATATAAAAATGTAGTATTTTTGCCAATATTCCTTATGGCAAAAAAGCCTCAATTAAAAACCAGAAAACTATATCCAGCAGCATATAAAAAGGATTATATACCATGACCAAGAAAGATTTATCCCAGGAATGCAAAGTTGGTTTGACATATGAAAATCAATCATGTAATACACCATATAAACAGAATAAATGGAAAGAACACACGATCATCTCAATAAACATAGAAAAATCATTTCACAAAATCCAATGCAATTTCATGATTACAAACATCCAACAAACTAGTAGTAGAAGGAAATTTCCTTAACCTTATAAGGACATTTATAAAAAATCCATAGCTAATATATTTAATGGTGAAAGACTAGATGCTTTTCCCATAAGATTAATAACAAGGCAAAGCTATTCACTCTAGCCACTTTTATTCAACATTGTACTGAAGATTCTAGTCAGGGCAGATGGGAAAAAAGTGAAACTAACCTATTCTCAAATGACAAGATATTGTATATAGAAAGTCCTTTAAATTTCACTAAAAAAACTATGAGATCTAATAAACGAATTCAGCAAGTTTTCAAAATATAACACCAATATACAAAAATCAATTGTATTTCTTTACACTTGCAATAAACAATCTGAAAATGAAATTAAGAAAATCATTTCATGGCCAGGTGCAGTGGCTCATGCCTGTAATCCTAGCACTCTGGGAGGCCAAGGTGGGTGGATCATTTGAGCTCAGGAGTTCGAGACCAGCCTGAGCAAGAGTGAGACCCTGTCTCTACTAAAAACAGAAAGAAATCAGCTGGATAACTAAAAATATATAGAAAAAATTAGCCGGGCATGGTGGCACATGCCTTGTAGTCCCAGCTACTCGGGAGGCTGAGGCAGGAGGATTGCCTGTGCCCAGGAGTTTGAGGTTGCTCTGAGCTAGGCTGATGCCATGGCACTCTAGCCCGGGCAACAGAGTGAGACACTGTCTCAAAAAAAAAAAAAAAAAAAAAAAAAGAGGCCAGGCGCGGTGGCTCATACCTGTAATCCTAGCACTCTGGGAGTCCAAGGCAGGTGGATCGCTCAAGGTCAAGAGTTCGAAATCAGCCTGAGCAAGAGTGAGACCCCCGTCTCTACTAAACATGGAAAGAAATTAATTGGACAACTAAAAATATATAGAAAAAATTAGCTGGGCATGGTGGCACATGCCTGTAGTCCCCCCTACTTGGGAGGCTGAGGCAGAAGGATTGCTTGAGCCCAGGAGTTTGAGGTTGCTGTGAGCTAGGCTGACGCCATGGCACTCACTCTAGCCCAGGCAACAGAGTGAGACTCTGTCTCAAAAAAAAAAAAAAAAAAGAAAAAAAGGAAAAAGAAAAAAGGAAACCATTTCATTTCATTACAATAGCATCAAAAAGAATAGAGTACTTAGGAATGAATTTAATAAAAAGAAATGAAAAACATATTCTGAAAACTACAAACCTTTTTTGAGAGAAATTAAAGAAGATTTAAATAAATGAAAAGACACCACATATTCATTGATCAGGAAACTTAATATTGTTAAGAAGGTGCAATGGTTTGGATGTGGTTTGTTCCCTCTGAGATGCATTTTGAAATTTGATCTCCAATGTGGCAGTGTTAAGAGGTAGGGCCTAATGGAAGGTGTTTGGGTCATGGGGACAGATCCCTCATGAAAAGATTGATGCCCTCCCTTGGGTGAGAGTGAATTCTCACTCTCTCAGGAATGGATTAGTTCCCACAGAACAGGCTGCTAAAAAGGGTTTGGCTTCCTTGGTTTCTTTCTTGCTTCATCTCTTGCCATGTGATCTCTTTGTACACACCTGCTCCCCTTTCTCCTTCTGCCATAAGTTGAAGCAGCATGATGCCCTCACCAGATCAGCTGTCCAGTCTTAAACTTTCCAGCCACCAGAATCTTTTCTTTATAAGCTACCCAGTATTCTGTTATAGAAACACTAAAGAGACTAAGACAAATGGGAATAATCTCAAAATTGATCTACAGATTTAACACAATTACTCTCAGAATCTAATCTGGTATTTCTGAAGAAATTAACAAACTGATCTTAAAATTTGTATGGAAACTCAAGGGACCCAGCACAGCTAAAACAATCTTGAAAAGTAATAAATTTGGAAGACTCAATTTCCAATTTCAAAACTTACTACAAAGCAACAATAATCGAGACAATGTAGTGC
Source organism: Lepilemur ruficaudatus (assembly GCA_963574885.1). Taxonomy (NCBI): domain Eukaryota; kingdom Metazoa; phylum Chordata; class Mammalia; order Primates; family Lepilemuridae; genus Lepilemur; species Lepilemur ruficaudatus. The sequence continues at coordinate 13,947 of CAUYRT010039939.1, forward strand.
TGGCATAAGGAAAGACATACAGATCAATGGAGTAAAACTGAAAATATACTCTAAACCCTCACTTGTACAGTTAATTGATATCCTTCAAGGATAACAAAACAGCTTAATGGGGAAAGAGTAGTCTTTCCAGCAATGCTGGAACAACTGTATAGGCATAGACAAAAGAATGATTTTGGACCCCTACCTCACATCATATACAAAAATTAACTCAAAATGGGTCAAATACCGGCCGGGCGCGCTGGCTCATGGCTGTAATCCTAGCACTCTGGGAGGCCGAGGCGGGTGGATCGCTCAAGGTCAGGAGTTCAAAACCAGCCTGAGCAAGAGGGAGACCTCGTCTCTACTATAAATAGAAAGAAATTAATTGGCCAACTAAGAATATATAGAAAAAATTAGCTGGGCCTAGTGGCACATGCCTGTAGTCCCAGCTACTCAGGAGGCTGAGACAGAAGGATTGCTTGAGCCCAGGAGTTTGAGGTTGCTGTGAGCTAGGCTGATGCCACGGCACTCACTCTAGCCCTGGCAACAGAGTTAGACTCTGTCTCAAAAAAAAAAAAAAGTGGGTCAAATACCTATATATAAGGCTACAATTATACAATGTAAGACCTAAAATTGTTCCAATCATAGATGAAAAGATAGGAGTATTCATCTTCAGCAGTTTTCTTAGATATGACAACAAAAATGTGAGCAACAACAACAAAAATAGATAAATTGGATTTCCTCAAAATTAAATACATTTATATGTCAAAGGGCACTCTCATGGAAGTGAAAAGACAACTCATACAATAGGAGAAAATATTAGCAATTTATACATTGGACAAGGACTTGTATCTAGAATACATAAAATATTCCTACAACTAAATAAAAAGTTAAGTAACCCAATTAAAAAATAGGCAAAGGATCTTAATAGGGCTCCAATAAAACACACAAATGGCCAATAAAGATAAGTCATCAGGGAAATGTGAATCAAAATCACAATGACATATCACTTCATACTCACTAGAATGGCTGTAATAAAAGAAGACAGATCTACATGTGTTGGAGAAGATGTGGAGAGATCAGAACTCTCATACTGTGCTGGTGAGAATGTAATGGTTGAGTTACTTTGGAAAACAGTCTGATTCAAAAGTTATCATGGAGCAATTCCACTCCTAGGTATATACCCAAGAGAAATGAAAACATTTGTCCACACAAAACTTGTACCTAAATGTTTATAGCATTAATTTTCATAGCAACCAAAAGATAGAAACAACCTAAATGCCCATCAACTAATGAATGAAAAAACAAAAGGTGGTATATCCATACAATGGAATGTTATTTGGCTATGAAAAAGAATACTGGTGCATGTTACAACATGCATGAACTTTGAAAACATCAGTCACAAGAATGATTATCAATAATCATAAATTATATGATTCCATTTGTATGAAATGTCCAGAATAGGCAAATCTATTGAGATAGAAAGTAGATTAATGGTTACCTAAGGTGACACCAAGGGGTGGAAGATTGAGGGGTGAAAGCTAAAGGGTATAGAGGATTTTTTAGGGTGATGAAAATGTCCTAAAATTGATTGTGGTGATGGTTGTGTATATCTGTTATACACTAAAAACCATGAATTTTACAATTTAAATATATGGATTGTATGTGAGTGTATTTTAATAAAGCTGTTACAAAAACAAATTTTTTTCCTTTTGAGACAGATTCTCACTCTGTCACCCAGGTTAGAGTGCAGTGGCGTCATCATAGCTCACTGCAACCTCAAACTCCTGGGCTCAAGCAAGCCTCTTGCCTCAGTATCCCTAATAGATGGGACTACAGGCCTGCTCCACCATGCCTGGCTAATTTTTTCTATCTTTGGTAGAGATGGGGTCTCGCTCTCACTCAAACTGGTCTCAAACTCCTGAGCTCAAGTGATCCTCCCATCTCAGCCTCCCAGAGTGCTAGGATTACAGGTGTAAGCCACTGTGCCTAGCCACTAAAAAAAATTTTGATGTTAAAAGATGGGACTTTTTCATACTGACATACCATTGTCGGATCAATAGTTTTTGTGCACAAGGTGATAATGGTAAATGTAGTATGACTTGAAAGTTAGTAGAAATAAAGCAAAAGCTGGGGGGAAAAGGTAACCCAGTCTGTACTTACTTGGGATTACATTTAATACATGCAAGTTCAGTAAAAAGAAAAAAATGAGCTTTAATTTACTTACTTTATTGCCTATATACTTAGTGATAGAAAATGAGTTGGTGACTTTTGCTACTTACTTACAAATTAGTTTAGCTGAATGTATCGTGGGAACCTTAATACAGAAAATAAAATATTCCCAGAGGTTTGGAAACATATTATGTGCCTCTAATTACTAGGATCAAAACAAACATGTAGGTATGAACACATCCTCCCGGTAATGCATTCTTTGTTCTAAGCTAGCTATAAAGCTAGCATAAAATACTGAAACTTATGTTTTCAATAGTATGAACTGCTGTGGATAGGTCAAATCATAAGCCTTGTATTTCTTGTTTTTAATGCAATATAAAAATGGATATAAATGCATCTTTGAAAATGACAGATGGCTTAACTTTGATTCATTGGTTGGTGTATATTATGAAATAAATATGGAACTTCAGGATTACTTTTTGTGATACATGATTCTGGTCTGATTTTTCACATCCTGCTCTGTGTTGTAGGTTTGATATTTTAAAATAAAATTGCAAAATGGCAACCAATTCACTTACCATTTGAAGAATATAAATATATATGGAAGAAAGTAACTTACTCTAGGAGCCAGAACAGAAGACCAGGCTTTGCAGGGACTTAGAGTCTATACCCAGATTCCTCAATCTATCAGGAATAATTTCTTTGTAGAGACCTGAACTGAAATTCTCCTTTAAGGTCTTAGTGTATCATCGTGTGTACATGCCACTACAATCATTACTTAATGTCAGGAAGACGTTTCCTCATAGAAGAGAATTTGGATATTTTTTGGCTAATGAAAACCAGGAATTACTCTCACTGAGAATACTGGTGTGCTACATGATTATACATAAAATATTATCAAAAAGTTTGCAAAATAATAATTCCTGGAGATTTTATTATACCCCTGCTCCATTTTATAACTCTATTATTATATTTATTCCTAGGTATCTACTATTTTTGATGCTGTTATAAATATTATTTATAAAATTTTTTATTTTTAAACCATTTGTCGATGGGTTATAGAAATGCAATATATAAGTTGTGCATGGTGGCTCATGCCTATAATCCTAGCACTTTGGGAGGCCAAAGCAGGAGGATTACTTAAGACCAGAAGTTTGAGACTGGCTTGAGCAATATTGAGAGACTCGATCTCTACAAAAAACAAGAAAAATTAGCTGGGCATGGTGGCACATGCCTCCAGTCCCAACTACTCAGGTGGCTGAGGCAGGAGTATTGCTTGAGCCTGGGAGTTAGAGATTACAATGCCACCAAGGAGGTGCTGTCATCATACTACTACACTCCAGCCTGGGTGACAGAGAGAGACCCTGTCTCCAAAAAATAAAAAGTTTTTAAAATTAAAAAAAAAATACCCCATGTCCTCCAAAAATAGAAAAATCAGCCAAGTGTGTTGGTGTACACCTATAGTCCCAGCTACTTGGGAGGCTGAGGCAGGAGGATAGCTTGAGCCCAGGAGTTTGAGGTTGCTGTGAGCCATGAAGATATTTAATTTGCTCTTCCTTTTGAGCTTCTTAGGTAATTGATTTTAGACCTTTTTTTCTTTTCTAATATAAGTATTCAATGATATTAATTAGGTCAAGGTGGTTAACGGTGGTTTTGAAATCATTATCTCCACTGATTTTTTTTTCTAGTTCTATCAATTTTTGAGAGAGAAATGTTAATGTTTCCAACTAAAATGGTGGAATTTCTATTTCTCCCTTCAATTTTGTCAACTTTATTTATGAATTACTCTATGCTAGATTGCTTGACATTATTCAAAGATCCCTGTTCTTTCTCTGTTTTTTTTTTTCTGTTTTTCAGACTGAATAATTTCCATTGATCTTTCTTTACAATCTCTGTGTCTTTCTTCTGTCATCTCCATTCTGCTATTAAGCCCATCCACTGAAATTTTTATTTCAGATATTAAATTCTTCAGTTCCAGAATAACTATTTTGCTCTTTTTAAAAAATATTTTATGCACATATTTTTCTGCTGAGATTTCCTTTCCTTTCATTACAATCATATTTTCCTTTACCTCATTGAGCATACTTACCATAGCAGCTTTAAAGTCTGTCTATATTTCCAACATCTGGGTCATCTGAGATTGACCTTTGTTGATTGTTTTTTTCCCTTAAGAGTATGTTACACTTTGATAATTTATTGAATGTCAAGAAATTTGGATTGTATCCTGGATGTTGTGTCATGTCATGGATTATGGACTCTAGATTCTTTCATATTTAGCCAAAGAGTATTGAGACTACGTTTTTGTTTATTTTGTTTTTTTTTTTTTAAGCAGGATACTAATTAGTTAGACTAAAACTGCAAACTCTTTCTTGCATGGGTGAAGGCTCAAATCTCAGTTCAGATCTTTTATTTAAGATGAACTTCTTGTAGTCTGCCCTATTATGTACTATTCAGAGGTCAGCCTTGGGAGAGTTTACACTTAGGAATTTGGGGTTTCCCTTCTTAGGTTCTCTCCTTTCTGAGATTTCTGTCTCACTCTCTGGAAGTCCTTATTACTCCAGGTTCTGTCCTCTGGTTGCTCAGGCCAGAAAGATGGTTGACTTTGTGTCAGATTTTTGCTGATCGCAACACGTTTCATGTGCTGTCTACCCCTGGAGCCACAGTACAGAAAAACAGCAAACTCACCCCATGCTGGTTACATCTTCCAAGCTTTCTCTCTAAAATTTGCTGCTTTTTGTTCATTCTCCAGAGCTCTCAGGTAATTGGTTTTTATATTTTATATGAGAGAGTTTTGCCCTGTTAGGAATTTATGCCTCCATGCTGGGAGAGAAGCTTTTCTATATGTTAAGTTTGAAAGTAATTTTTTTTTTGGAAACAAGTTCTCCCTTTGTTACCCAGGCTGGAGTGCAGTGGCCCAATCATAGCTCACTGTAACCTGAAATTCCTGAGCTCAAGGGATCTTCCTGCATCAGCCTCCCAAGTGCCTAGAACTACAGGCACAAGCCACCATGCCTGGCGAATTTTTAAACAAAATTTTTTGTAGAAACAGGGTCTCACTATGTTGCCCAGGCTGGTCTCGAACTCTTGGCGTCAAGTGATCCTCCTGCCTTAGCTTCCCAAAATTCTGGGATTATAGCCACAAGCCACTGTGCCTGGCCTCATAAATCATATTTTAAGAAGGAATGTTAGCTGAATAGACACTTAAAACTTAGTGACAATTGATGTAAGTAAATATGCCCTCGCATACCACTACACGTTTATTGATGAGAGGGTGAAAGAGCTTTCTTTCACTATTGTGGCTATGTCATAGCTGGGCTAACCTGCTCATGATCATTTTTTTTTGTTTTTTTTTTTATAGACAGATTCTCACTCTGTTGCCTGGGCTAGAGTGCCGTGGCGTCAGCCTAGCTCACAGCAACCTCAAACTCCTGGGCTCAAGCGATCCTCCTGCCTCAGCCTCCCAAGTAGCTGGGACTACAGACATGCACCACCATGCCCGGCTAATTTTTTCTATATATTTTTAGTTGGCCAATTAATTTCTTTCTATTTTTAGTAGAGAAGGGGTCTCGCTCTTGCTCAGGCTGGTTTCGAACTTCTGACCTTGAGCGATCCGCCCGCCTCGGCCTCCCAGAGTGCTAGGATTACAGACGTGAGCCACCACGCCCAGCCCCTGCTCATGATCTTTTTAGGGTTGCTCCTAAAAGCAAGAAAGATTGTAAATAAACTGGAGGTCATTTTGTCAAAAGCCTTTTGGATACCCACACAGCACAGTTTCTTGTAAATCTCTGATTTTCAGCATGGAGAACTAGCCCCTCTGTGAACATTCAGACCCTCTTGCTTTTTCACGGTCACCAGTCACTAATGGATTTACAATGTCGCAGCAACAATTTCCCAGAGCAGACATCACTTTAATAGTGCTTTCTAGGTGGCAGAGGTCATTTACCTCAGAGACACTTCAAAAGCCTTCATTACTGTATTTTTTTTTTCTTTTTTGAAGGATAGAAGGGCAAATTGCCTGAAGGCTGTACAAATCACTGTGGTTAATGTGTGGTGGGATAACCAAGGCCCGGATGAGTTCTAATAGCATGGTGGAAGGCGACTAATGATAGACCGTATAGGATGTTGGACATATATTTAAATGCCAAACTTGTCAGAAACATTATGTTTTTCATTGTTCCCGTGTTTACTAACAGAGTAATCTCAATAAAACTTGGCAAGTCTGAAAATGTTCTAAAATACTCAAATTGGCCTATAATTCTGGTAATGATAGTTATGGATAGGAGATAATACCCATTGTGAGAGAAGGCTATGCCCTTTAGAGCTCAAATCTTGCTGTTGTTTTAAATAGGCACCTCCTGTCATGTTTAAGTATATTTTAAAGCAGTGTTTCCGGCCGGGCGCGATGGCTCACGCCTGTAATACTAGCACTCTGGGAGGCCTAGGCTGGTGGACCGTTTGAGCTCTGGAGTTCGAGACCAGCCTGAGCAAGAGCGAGACCCCATCTCTACTAAAAATAGAAAGAAATTAACTGGACAACTAAAAATATATAAAAACATTTAGCCAGGCATGGTGGCGCATGCCTGTAGTCCCAGCTACTCGGGAGGCTGAGACAGAAGGATTGCTTGAGTCCAGGAGTTTGAGGTTGCTGTGAGCTAGGCTGACGCCATGGCACTCTTGCCTGGGCAACAGAGTGAGACTCTGTCTCAAAAAGGAAATAAAAAAATAAATAAAACAGAGTTTCTCAATATAAAGCAGTGTTTCTCACAATGTGGCCCAATGACCTCGTGCATTAAAATCTCCGGTGGTGTTGTTAAAAATGCAAATTCCTAACCTTACCTCAGCCTTACAGTGTCAAGATCCCAAGTAGGGAGGGTAAGAAGGATGAGACCTTTCAACTCGAATTTTCGTAAAGGTCCCCTTAGGTCAGTCTCACATACATGAAAGAGATATAACACTTATGTTATATCCTCAGGAGAATCTTCCTCAGTATAGAGATCATAGCATAAAGAAATGAACTATGAAGCCATGAAAGGACATGGTGGGAACTGGAATGCATATTACTAAGTGAAAAAAGCCAATCTTAAAAAGCTGCATACTGTATGATTCCAATTATATGACATTCTAGAAAAGGCAAAACTGTAGAGACAGAAAAAGATGCGTGGTTGTCAGGATCTGGTGAAGAAGGGGATGAATAAGTGGTGTATAGAAGATTTTCAGGGCAGTGGATTAGGGTCCTCATACATATGTCCAGACCTATAGAATGTGCAACAAGAGTGAACCCTAATGTAAACTGTGGACTTTGGGTAATAATGATGTGCCCATGTAGGTTCATGGATTGTCCCAAATGTTATGGCTCTGGTGGAGGATGTTAATAGTTGGGAAGTTGTATGTGTGAGGGCAGCGGGTATATGGGAGATTTCCGTACCTTCTGCTTAATTTTGCTGTGAACCTAAGACAACTGTAAAGGAAAAAAAAAGGTCTTTTTTAAAAAAACATAGTAAAATGATTTAATAAATTCTAAGTTTTTTTCTTTTTATTTAATACTTTCACTGTATGATGCTCATGCACAGAACACCATACTGGGTGCTAGGAGAAGAAAAAGATGAGCAAAGTATAGAAGTTCCTGTCCTCAAGGTGATTCTGCTCTGCTAAGGGAAGAGTAGAGTGCCCAGAATGACTTGATTAATTTTTTTTTAAAAAGCACTAAAGGTTCTAATTAGAGTTGTGATTTGGAATGAATTTAAAGCTCCCATCTCATTAATGAGCTTCTCAAGATATCTGGATGCTAAAAAAGTCACGGTAATGAGCGACCACATTATAGATCCATCTCAGAGACAGCTATAAAGACTGAGAGCCATGAAAAGAATGGAATTCCGAAAGGTATTTTAAAACAAATTTCCTCAGTGTCTCAGCTGGGTTCCTAGAAGCAGGGCCTGAGACAGGATGGATGTGCAATTGGTTTGTTTCCAGAGTGCTTTCCAGAGGCACTGTAAGGGACAGGAAAGGGGAAGAAAGGAGTCAAGTTACAGTTTCAGGAGACCAGTAGGTTCTGTCTCAGCCTGGCCAGGGGAGCATGGAGCCTGGGGCAAGGGAGCACATGACACAGAGGTTGTCCTGCCTCTTGAGGCAAGAGGGCTGGGCTATTAAATATGTGTACAGTGACCTGTTGGCCAGGGGCCACCATCAGCAGCCTCCCAGGCCTCCTAATCACCTCCTGTCAGCCAAGGGCAACACCCAGATCCTCTCAAAGTGCAGCTGTGAGCCAGTAGCGGCCACTACTCACAGTGGCTGGGGTTGTGTGCACTGCCCAGGAAGGGGATCAGCGAGGACAGCGAAGGCTGCTGTCACACTCACCCAGTGCCTGGAATGATTCTTCCTTTATGGTGCAGTGACTCTTCTACTTAGACTCTGCAGTCAGACTGTCTGGGTTCAAATCTTAGTTTCGTCTCTTCCATTAGCCTCTTTGTGCTTTAGTACCCACATCTTTAAAATGCAGTTTATAAAAGTTAACTATTAGACTGTTGAGAAGACTTTGAGATAATCCACACCAAGGGCTTTGCATAGTGCCTGGCACATAGTAAGCACTCCACGAATTCTAGCAAATACCAGCTACCATTTCCATTCCCTTACTATACTCCTCATTAAGACTTTGACTACCTGTATCTACAGATTTCCATTAACTTCCTGTCTGTTTTCTCTGCCTCAGACATCACCTTCTCCTCCAACAAAACATATTAACAGACACATATGCCTTTTTCTAATGATTCTGCACACATATACACATATACCGACATGCTCTTCCTAAAAAGTTTTTTAATCATATTAAGTCATTAAACATGAAATGTCTAATTTCAAAAGTATAGTTTATTATATCTCAAACAAGAAGCATATAATCAAAGTATGCACCTAAACTATCGACACAATTTTGCCATCTTAACGGTAGCTTGTTTACGTCAGCAGCGAAGAAGCCTGGAGAAAGAGTGGCAATGACATGGCAAAACGCATTTTCCACAGCTTGTTGAGAACTGAATATTTGTCCTTGCAAGAAGTGATTCAAAACCTGGGAGATATGGTAGTCAGTTGGTCTGGTGAATATAGCGGATGGCGGAGGGTTTTCAATTCCAGGTTCTGTAGTTTGAGCAGCATTGTTTGTGGGACATGTGGTCAAGCATTGTCTTGCAAGAGGATTGGCTTGTCTCTATTGATCAATCTCAGCTGCATAATTACAAGCATCCTCATCATTTCATCCAGCTGAGTGCAGTAGACATCCACTGTAATCGTTTGACCAGGTTTTATGAAGCTGTAGTAGATAATACCAGCACTAGACCACCAAACAGACACCATTAGTTTTTTTGATGAACATTCCATTTTGGACTGTGTTTTGGCACTTCATCTTTACCCGACCATTGTGCTGAACACTTGTGATTGTCAATAAGAATCCATTTTCATCACACGTTCAAGTACATAAAGGAAATTTGGCCTCTAGCAGACATGTAGATAGAAAAATGAGAAGTATTTTATTTATAAAAGCTTTACAGTTAACTGTAGATTTTTTCTATGACACAATACCAACATTCAACAAGTGGTAGTTTCTCAAAGCTTAGCTGCAATGAGGAATCTGAAACCATATCGATGGTCTTTTCATGCTCTGTTACATTAAAATCCATTTGGTTATTCTGCATTCTGTAAAGATCTTATACTTGTTCATGATTTTGACCTTGCTGACTCCCTAAAGCGTCTCAGGCATCCCAGGGTTTCTCAGACTGCATTTCAAGAAGCATTGTTCTGTACAAACCCACTATACCTCTTGTTTTAAAATGTACCCGGGATTTTGTTTTTATTCAGGTATGGTGAAGCCAACAGATCAGAAGACAATTGCCATTGAAAAGATAATTTGTTACAGCTCCCAAGAGGAAAAGACACTCCTTTTCACCCAGGGCCATGTGGGGTAGCACCAGGGTCAGTCAGGAGACAGCAGAGCAAGGGCAAGGCAGGGAAGGAGCTGAGCAAGCTTGAGGAATTTTGGCAGGCTCTGGGCTATAGGGGTGGTCTCTAGTTGTCCAGTCCTTGGCCCCAGGGTGATTAAGGGTAGGGGATAACAGAGGACTCTAATATAAGGAGGCAGGTGGGGGTGTTGACTTGAGATTGGTTGGTTTGCATATCAAAGGCATGCTCAAAGCCAAGTTGTTTGCTATCTCTAGGAATTAGCTACCCTCTGGGAGGGGCAGTCCCTCCCTGCATCCTCAAGTTCCCAAGATGTCAACGCATCACAAAATGTAGGAAACACAAAACATGATTAAATACACTCCTCAGATTGGTTTAATTACTTTTCCATAATATGCCAGATATATTTCTAACCACTTCCTTTTTATTAACTCTTATAATCCCTATATTTGTTTTACCCCTTTGAACTCTCCTCATCCATCAAAGACTGAGCTCAAAGCTCCTCTCTACTTTGAAGGCTTCCCTAATAATTTGGTATTTAATCAATCATACATTGCTTTGCAACAGTACTTGAATTATTGTCCTATGCCATTATTTAACTTTCCATGGGTATAAACAATGTTTCTCCAATTAGAGTGTCAGTCTCTCGAGATCACCAACCTCATTTTATAGTGTTTAATATTGTTCATGCCTTTCAGGGCGTCTACCTTCACTCTATGTGTATAAACCTGTAGCATCACCCATGAGTAAGCCTTTCGTATTCTTGCTCTGTCTTGTTTCATACCAGCCTGCCAGCCTGCTCCTTGTTTCCCCAGCTCTTGACTTCTTGACTGGTGTTCTTTTTGTGGTCTTTCCCTTTGGATGAGATGGATGCCTAATTTGGTGCTGCCCTTGTCATTAGTTCTCAGCTAGAGGCTGCACTTGTTTCTCAGATCACATTTACTTCTGGTCGTACTGGCTCCTGCACATCTCCTGAGATCTTTCCTCAACTTTCCTTTGAGATGTGGGAAGGATGAAACAGACACAAGGCTCTGATTATTGTATACATGTGTGTAGAATTATGGCTTCAAAGTCTTTTGAGGCACATTGTTTTCAGTGATTTGTAATCTTTTATACATGGCTGAGTTATTAAAACAATCAACACTTTAAAAAGCCTCTTCTGTGTTCCCCTCTCCTTGCGTGTCTTAAGAACTTTAAAATAATTTGTGAAAAATATCTGAACATTTTATTTTCATTGTCTTGCATGCCATGCAAATCTTTGCCTAAAAAAAGCTGAAAAGACATCTCAACTTTCTTTGCTTTGGCTAAATCAGTTCTATTTGAATTATTATTATGAAACAAATATTAACACTTCATAAATATTATTATAACTAAAAACAGTATCAACCAGAAGATTATGATGAAGTATTTAGAAACTATGCTTTCTTTAGCTCTAACTCAATATCATAGCTTGATTTTTACTACAGTTATATTAGATATAGTCAATAGGCTTTAAAAAAAAGTATTTGGGAACTATGAAAGGTGGCCTCACTAATAACCTACCTAACATAGGAAAATAAATAACCCATCTAACAGAAAGTAAGAAAAATAAACTCACAGCACATAATTGCTCCTTTGAAAAGGAAACTTACAAAACAACTGCTCTTAGTTTTGTTTAATTAAAACTCCTGTGGCCTAACCCATTGTCTCTAAGAGTTCTTTCTCAGCCTTGAAGAGCCCTAACCAGACAGTAGGGGTGTAAACCCCCTGCTCCAGCTCTCTGCCTCAGTTCCCATCAAAAAGCCAGATTTCAAGGACTTAGATAACCCAGCCTCACACAGAAAGAAAAAGAAATAAAGAACTCCCTGACATCTCACAGCCGCTTCTTTTATCAGTCTGCTGAAGCTAAGAGAAAGAAAGCCATTTTTACCCTTTAAAATGGCAAGCAATTTTCCCTCAGCTGTCCAGCATTTTCACTCCTTCCTCTGTGTGCCATGACCACTCCCTCCGTCTTCTCTCTCTCTCTGAGAAATAAACTTTCACTTCTGTATATCCTAATCGCTGTGTGAGAACTCTTTCTGTAATTCCACACTGTGAGCTCCTCATGAGTCCCCACCCTTACAAACTAGCTAAAGAAGAGCTGTATTTTTCATTTGTCTTTATTTAAATCTCCAAAACCTTTTATGAATACAAAGATCACGAACATTTTTATTTTCTAATTGGAGAAGAACAGGGAACACATGTGTTGAGTGTTCGTGCTGCAAAGTCATTCATTTGTTATACTTAAGGTTTCATTTTGCCATTTATCTAATAAGGGATAGGCCTGAATGCTGCTAGTGTGCTAATAAATTTGGGAAGCAATGGTTGTTTTCATTTTAATCAAATGAATATGGAATATGGAAGATGTTAATCTCATGACTAAAAGTCCAAAAATAGTAATTTGGTAGTGGATTAAGACTCCCAAACAAGGTATTTAGAAGAATACAGCAATATATTTAATTTCATGTGACATTTGTTTTCAGGGTTTCGCTCTAATATATAGTCCATGGGGAGGCTTTGTTGAAGAAACTGTCTGCTATTTTCTCCTAATAATCATTATGTATATATCATCTATACATTGATCTTACTACTCTTTGAAACTGCTTAACTTTGAGGACTCTACCACCCTGGGTTTAAAAAAGTATCTCAAGTTTAGCGTTCACTATACAACATTTATATTACTTGTCAAGTTATGCCCACTGTCTTAAATGTATCTCTTACAAATTACAAAGGAATCTCTCTACTTACAATACATCAAGATTTAGTTAAAATGTGTATTGTGGGGCCGGGCACGGTGGCTCAGGCCTGTAATCCTAGCACTCTGGGAGGCCGAGGCGGGTGGATCACTGAAGGTCAGGAGTTCGAAACCAGCCTGAGCAAGAGCGAGACCCCCTCTCTACTTAAAAAAAAAATAGAAAGAAATTAATTGGCCAACTAAAAATACATAGAAAAAATTAGCCGGGCCTGGTGTCACATGCCTGTAGTCCCAGCTACTGGGAAGGCTGAGGCAGAAGGATTGCTTGAGCCCAGGAGTTTGAGGTTGCTGTGAGCTAGGCTGATGCCACGGCACTCTGGCCCAGGCAACAGAGTGAGACTCTGTCTCAAAAAAAAAAAAAAAGGGTGTATTGTATTATTGCTTTACTGATTCCCTTCATAGTTACATGGTACTTATTTTAAAAATTAATATTATAATGCTTGATTTCACCAATTTTTTGTGATAAGTAAAATAATGTGAAAGTGCTTTGAAAAATAGCATCATATATGTGTGAGCTAAAGTTCATAAACTCTAATTATATTCCTTCTTAGCATCTATCTTTCTTAAGTTAGAGCATTAATCATTTGACTTGTTTTTAGACAGCAGGCCCCAATATTGTTTATCACTCTGATGATACCTTACTGGATTTTTTCAAGAGTCATTATAGTCTCGTTGAGGTACCACATAACTAGAACCATAAAAAATATTTTCATAGCTTATAAAGGTGGTTTCATAGAAGAGTAAATGTTTTCTGTTATTTCTAAATGTCTTCTCCATTAAAAAATCTTAAATATTAAAAGAAATCTTAAATACTTTCCAGTGTGGAGGGAGATCCACCACTGCATTTGCTTGTCATGCAGCTCAACGATGTCACTTGCTATTTATGGCACTTTCACTTTAGTAGCCAATCATGTTTAAATTTATTTAGTATTCAATTTATTGAATCAGGCAGTTTGACCTAGTGCAGTTATAAATAAAAATAGTAAAATGCCCCCCCTGAACTTTTTTCAATTCTTGTCCCTTATCTTCTCTTACAGCTATTGCATTGGTATCTCTAGGAAGGAGTAAGTTTGATGTGCTTTCCTTTCTATACTGACCCTATGATAATTACAAAATCCTCAACCGTTATTCTTTTTTTCAAATTGCCACACGTCATTATTACAGATTTCCCTTTCTATTTCTAGTCTTCCAACTATTTCAGCTACTGAAGTTGTTAATAATCTTCATTGTTTAAGATGTGCTTGTTGATACTCTCATTCATACACTTTCTCCAAATTTCCCTCCTTGATTGGGGGCTTGGTGAACCAGGGCTGGGTTAAAGGGTTGAACTGGGGTAAATGATTGTTCAATTTGTTGCTAACTGAAGTGTCAATCAGAAGGGGAACAGCAGAGAGAATGCTGAAAATGAGGCACCTGCCTGGAATCTGAGACACAGAGTAAAACAAGCAGGTTCATAAAGAGAAAAGCAGGAGGGAGATGCCTAGAAAGATTCCTCACAGGGCTGGAGGGTAGCCACAAGGATTTCCAATAGGGACTGAAAATTACTATTCCATAACATACATGTGGCTGTATACTGCCTTAAAGTGATGTTTTTAATTTCAATGCATGTTACATGATTTGGATTATTATCTGTCTTTAGTGCCCCACCCAGATAACTGCTCTATTTTCTGTACCTTTGCAGAGATTAAAGAAGTTCTTGTCATAGTAGACATCATAAACATTTGTTGAATGATCAGCACACATGAAATTAAGTATAAATAAATATCTACCTTTACATTAAAACTAAAAAGGAGATAATTTATTACATTATGGTGATGAAGATTAAATGAATATTAATTTTTAAAATAGTACCTCCTGGCTTACTTTCATTGGCAAAATGAATTATTCAACAAATAAACGTTACTAAACTCTGAATGTAGAATGTATAGAAACTTGGCATATTATTTGGCATATTTGGCATATGATAATGGTGTACTATTCATATGACTTTGTAAGGTAGATAGAAAGGGTAGGAATGCTTTTAATTTTGGCCAAATTAGGTCCCTGAAATTTGTTTCAAAGTTTGCCTCTGTTTTCATACGTAGGGCCATGCAGTTGATTCTGGGAGTGAAGCAATGCCGCCATCTACTGTGCAGAGCATGGTAATGATGATAACAAAGAAAAACGAACAAACAGAATAATTCTTTGGTTTTAAATAAATTGTGAAGCAAAAATTAAGCGAATCCATACATATAATGCCATTCTTGAATTGTACTGCCAGTAAAAAGAATTACTGAATAGAATCAACCAGTTCATCTAGGAGTCCAGTGAACCTACACTTTTGGATCCCATGGACTTTTAAGATATCCTTTCTTGCAGTATTTTTTTCTCTAAAACACATATGCCTGTGTGCATACACGTAATTTCCTGAATTTGTACATTTCTTCTTCAACTCTTTAAACATGACAAATTGATTTTATTGTCACTTCTGTTTATCCTTTCCTTTCCCAGGTTACCTTTCCATAAGCTGATTTTCAAAATGACTTTTTTTCTAGCCTGTCTATACCAAGTTTCTGTATTTATTTTTGCTAAAAATTCAACCTATCCAATTTACAAGAATTAAGTTTAAGATAATGTTTCTTCATTACAATCAGAAACATTCCCAACATCAAATTTGTTGGTCTAACTGCCCTCAACTAGGCAACTAAAATATCATTTCCAGTGGGTATATACTAAAATACTGCTGTCTATCCTCAGCCAATACTCGGAATTTCTCTTTCTTTTTCCTGTATATTCTCTTCTACTAATTATAGTCATAAATCACTCTCTCTTCACTTGAATATAACTCACTGAGGTCAGTGATTATGTCATTTTCATACCCCTCCATCAACCCTTGCCCCGACTACTAGTATTTTGCATATTGTAGGCTCCCAACGCTTACTAAATAGAGTGTGAAAAGTGTAATGCCCCTGAAAAAATGCTTTTATTCATTGTGCAGGAGTGGGAGAGATAAAATAACACAAATGTAGAAAATAAAAAGATAATAAATATTTATTGGATATTTGATTGGGCACTTCTTTGTTCTTTTCAGCCAACTTCCAGAAAATGGCGGTAGGGATTGGAAGGCAAGAGGAATGAATTGGAGACGGTAATCAATCAAACATAGGGTTATTTGGTGTGTTTTAGTCAGGTTAGGCTGCTGTCACAAAGTACCATAGACTGGGTGCCTTATAAAGAACTGAAATTTGTTTCTCACTATTCTGGAGGCTGGAAGCCCTAGGTCAGGGTGCCAGCATGGT
>CAUYRT010039940.1:0-57463 GCA_963574885.1 Lepilemur ruficaudatus
ACTATAGTTATTTTTCATCTTGAATCATTTTTGCTGCATAGTAAATTGCAATTACATGTCAGTATAATGTTACTGATCTATAGAATACACTTTGAACTGTGAGGTATGGCAACTCCCTATATGAGAGAGCTAACATGTAAAACTGAATATCGAGTGATTTTTTTAGCTGCCACAGATGGGAAAACAAAACAAAACAAAAGCCAGCATTCAAAGACCCCAGAAACAAAAAATCTTTTAGTAATTCTCAGCTATTTCCTATCATTTCCTTATTGGACCATTGTTGGATAGACAAAAAGTAAATACTGAAGTGAAAAAGCTATGTTTGTTGTGGGATTATGGATTAAATCAGTTATTTAAAAAAAAATCCGCCAGGTAACTGCTCATTTACTTTACATCAAGTTGAGATCCTGATATATACATCTCAACTTTATAATTCAAGATTTCAGTTAAATCTCCTACTCTTAGTTCTAGTAAATTCATTCAAACATATGTACGGAGCCCCTGCTGTTCCAGCAGCTTGGGATCCCTGTCCTCATTAGTTTATACAGTAGTGGAGGGTGAAGGAAAATAAACAATTAGCATCATAAATAAGTTATGCAGTAAAGGATGATGAGCGCTACGGGGGAAGTGGAGTACCTGGAAGGAGAAGGACAGTTACCGTTTGGCCAGAACGGGCATGACCGAGCAGCTCATGGCTGAACAAAGACTGGAAGCCAGGAGGAGGCGAGCTGTGGAGACAGCTGGGAGAGGAGCATCCAGCAGAGGGAACAGCTAACACATGCCCACGGTCCCCGGAAGAGTAAGGAGGCCAGTGTGGCAGGAGCAGGGTGAACAGCAGTGGAACAGGAGATGAGGTGAGGACGGACACAGCAGCACCTGATCACTCACAGCCCCTCAGGCCATTTTAAAGACTGTGGCCTTCACTATGAGATGAGTTACAGCTTGGGTTATGTAGGAGGAGGAAGGGAATTAATTCAGAAAACCAGTCCCCTCCATGGAGTAACAGAATTTTGGGGTCCTGGGCAACATAGGAAGGCACAGGATATCTGGGGACAGAGGAGATGCGGGAGGAGGCTGGAAAGGCATTTGGAAAGAAAGAATATGTAGGAAGACAGACACAGGTACCATTTACCGCAGCTGGGTAGAGGGTGTGCTAGAGACGGAGATGAGATGAGGTGGTTAGTTCATGTGGGTTTAACTTACGAATGCCCTCTAATTTCCTGTTGGATGGAATGCTACTTCACTGCACCTGTGCCTCAATCAGAGGCAGCATTCAACTGCAGGGCTCTGCCCTCCCCTTCTGGCCACCATCAACATGCCAATATCCAAGATGCAGCTTAAAGCAGAGTGGAAAGTTAAGCAGCCTTGGTTCTAAGAGCGGATTTCATTAACACAAACACCATGTGCTCATGTCACAATAACCCCAGGTGAGTTATTATTTGCTCCATTTTATAGATGATGAAACTTTGGTTAACACAGGTCAAGTTATTTGCACAAGATCACAAGACGAGTAAATGGCGACGTGAGGGTCTGAACCTGGTCCATCTGGTTCCGGCTATGCTCTCCTGTAATAACACGCCTCCCGTCCCAGGAATCACAGGTGCTGTTTGTGTTCAATCTTGCCCTCGCCCTTCGTTTGCCCTTCATTGATTTCTCTGGCCTCAGCTTCTTCCCTGATCAAAGCTGTGGTTTCCGTTAAAACTATCCAGCTTAGCTGGATCTCGGCCTCCGCTTAGCCAGCCTTGTCTCATTGCACCTACAGAACCTACATTCCACATGCGCCTGGGTCAAACAGAAACTACCTCTAGTTTTAGAGGCTCCATCTACCCTACTTTCCTATTATAACCCCAAGGAACCACCGTGAGAAGAGAACACGATTAAGCCATGAAGAATTCCATTCTCAGCTCCCCATCAGTGTGGGGTGGAATAAATCAAAGAGCTGAGGAAAAGAAGGTGAACCTTGACTGTATGGGAATTAAGCTGGAGTTTGTAAAGCATTTTCAGTAGACTGCTTATCTGGCAAACACATTGTTTTACAATTAAGAAAAGCTCTGTGACTTTAATTGCAAATAACACTTAATTGCTACTCTTGTTAGTTTGCTGTAATTAACTTATTTTGTATCACATCGTATTACATTCTTATTCTACAAAATATTCGTTAAGTATAATCAGAATTTTCAGGCATACGCTTCAATTAAACATGTTTCCATTAAAACCCAACAAACCAGATCTTGCTAGTTATTTCACTTTCTTTTTGATAGTCCCCACAGTGTCACCTCTTGACATGTGTTTTGCAGTTCAAGCCTAAGGAGACTTATGTCTTAAGAACTGCCTTTGCAATTCAAGTGGGATAGGCTAGGCTACCAGAGACACAGTCTCATCCATAAGTAGATCCGAGTTTCAGAGTTTGCAGGGATCTAAGAGTGTTAAAAATGAAGGGTAAATCTTATTAAATGCTTTTTCAACTTTTCTCAAGATGATCACACAGGCTTTCTCCTTATTAATATAATCAGTTAAGATTTTAAACCATCCTTGTGTTCTGAGAATAAACTTTTTTTTTTTAAAAGATCCTGTTGAATTTGACTTGCTAACATTTAAACATTTTTAAATTTATAAACTTGAGTAACATTATAGTCTTTAGTTCTCCCTCCAGCTCTTTTATTTATTTTTTTGTGCTGGCCTTTCCCAATCTCAGTTTCAGAGTTATACTAACTCTTTCAATAAGCTGTTTATTAGCATACTCTTTCTCTCCTGGAAAAATCACTGAAATAACACAGGAATTATCTATTCTTTGATAGATAATGTGAAACTATATGAACTTGGAATATTTTATATGAACTTAACTATATGAAGTTGGAATATTTTTTTTAAAGGGGGGAAGAAACAGATTTTTTCCGTTGGTTATTAGATTATTCAGGTGTCCTACTTTTTTAGAATCATCTTTACTAACTTATATTTTAGTAAAGAGCATATAACTCATCTAAATTTTCAAATTCATTTCAGACTTTACTGACCAATCTTTCTTTTTTGTAGTTTATGTGTTCATCAGTTCTTTTAAGTTTCTGAATCTCTTCCTTGTCTTTCGAATGATTTTGTTAGTTTTCCTCTAGTGTTTTAAGATTAACGTTTTTAGTTCACTTCTATTTCTCCTGTTTTCTTAGAAATGCAAATAATTTTAATTATGACTTTAATACTTTAGTCAAATATTGCTTTGGTTATTTTCTAATTTTTGATATGTACTGCTCTCAATGTGACTTATTTCTAAATAAGTCTATATTTCAACTTTGATTTCCTCTTTAAAGACTTTTTTAGCAAAGAGTTATTAAATTTCTGCATACGTAGATTTTGGGAGGCTTTCCTTTTGACTTTAATTTATAGTTCTACTCCCTTGTTGCCAGAGAATGCAGGCTGTACAATTTTCTACTTTTGTTAATTTCTTGAGTTTTTCCTGTTTTTGTTTACTGGCACACGTGTGTGGCCTCATGGCCAATTTTAAAATAAATGGGTATTTGAAAAGAATATGTATCCTCTATTTATTATGTACAAACTTGCAAATCTGCTATATCAAGCCTCTGACTTGCATTCAGATCACCCTATAACTTATATTTTTGATCTGATTTCCAAGAGGGATCTGTAAAAATCTTCCACTATGAGCCAGTAACTTTGTATTTCTAACAGTTTTTACGTTAATTTTTCAAGTCTGTATTGTTAACTTCATGACTAGCAAGCATAAGATTCAAGCCTATTATACTGACTTGGCAAGTTGTAAAATTATGCTTTCAAAGAATTCAGATTTCTAAAAATCTCTTTCTTCTTATTTTGTAGTTGTTAATATTCTTACATTTATCTTTTTCTTCTTTCAACACTCTACTCAGCTTTCCATACATAACCTGGAACTCTCACCAGCATCTTCCCCTCCCCCTACCACTCATCTGCTTGTCACTTAAACTCAATATGGTTACTATAGCAACAGGAATTGTTTTTCTGATACCTTTTTTCTCAGCCTTTTTCTATCCTAAACAAATCCTCCCAGTAGATTTTATTTATCTATGTCGCTTTTTCATCTTTCTTCTGCGGAGAAAATAAGGAGAAAACTATAGTCACACAATGAATTCTCTAACAATTAGAAGGGCTTTCTGATATTACTTTTGAATTTTTAATTTTATCTATTTGAAAAGAAGTCTCTCCTGACTCCTTCCCTACGGTGTCTAACAAATCTATATATAATAACTAACAAGCTTTTAAGTCTGATTGTACTGACAATATTGCAACTGGCATTAAAAAAAATAAATAACACCTGCGCCAGCTATATAAAGACTAAAGTGACAACATCACTTGCAACAGAAGTAATTAAGGGAAAATAAGCTGGATTCGTAATACTAACAATCTTCCTTTAAGAGGTTAGGGCTTAAAATATTGACAAGCTCACCTAGTATAAAGTAATTTTATAATAATAATGTGAAGTTTCTATCAATCCTAGTTATCTTAACCTATGTGACTGGATCTTAGCTATTTCTAGAGCATCTGCAAGTCTGTATGTCAACAGAGAAAGCACAATCATGATCGACAAACAGCAAATGCATTCAAGAGTTCTCTGCTTAAACACGGATTTAAATAAAACACAAAGGCAAATGAAAAACTACTGATGGGAAGAGGAAAAAACATAAACGTTATATTGGCAGATTGTCATTATTTCTATTTAAATTCTGTAGAGTCCCACACATCTGACAGTGAAGCCTTCCTTCTATTTCTTGAAATGGTCATTTAAAAATAACAACAGATATGCTGTACACGTATTAATGGAAAACAGGAAGCATAAAACGGACGAGTAAAATTTATAGACGGTCAGCTACAAAGGTGATGCTGCTGGGTGCTCTGTTCTTTCCTCAGGTCTAATTCTCTCCCTGTCCCTGTCCCTCCTGCTGCACATACACTCTGAGACAATCCTTGGGAGGCCCAGCTACTTCAGAGAATTCAAATGACTGAAAATTTGGATCACACTTTATCAGAATTTAGTAGGTAGAGCACAGAGTCCAGAGAGGAAGACTCTGGGGTCACTGCTGTCCCCACACCTCTCTCTGGTGTGTCTTACAACCTGAAGTCCTGTAGCGTCTGTGGCATCAGCTCAGGGTCTCCCAGAGGCCCTCGGCCACTCGGTAGTACAGGGAGACAAATCCCCGGAATTACAATTCTGGGGGAGACAGACAATGAACAGAGAGGTACAAAGCACAATGCCAGGAGGTGATAAATGCTGCGGGCACATTCTGCGACGCAGCTGTGCCACGTTCACCAGGTTAGAGAGGGAAGGCTTCTCTGAAGCGTCATCTGAACAGAGACTCGAATGAAAGGAGAAAGCATGCAACTAACAGGGCAGGAGTGTTCCAGACATGGGAACAGCAAGAATAAAGGCTCTAAGCCGAGAAGGAGCCTAACTTTCCATGTAGAAACATAAACTCCATGACTATTAAGAAAAAATCTAAACTGGTATAATGAATAGGTAGAAAATACCAATGAAGACTCATAAGAAAAATATTTTGATAGATAATGGTTCCTATTAAGGATTTAATTCTCACGGTCATGCTAGAGAAATGAAAGAACTCTCTCCTGAGCTCCTCCTCTGTGTGAGGTATGCCTCTACTCATTCTCATGCACCTTGGTACTGCTGCGTGAAGAAGACATTACATCGTCATCTCTGTGTGACAGATGATGAGACAGACCCAGAGAGGATACGACACTTGGCCAAGGTCACCAAGCAAGACAGAGCTGCCAAAGCCCACAAGTTTCCTACTAGTTCATAATGCCAAAAGCAAAAGGAGCTTCAGTCTTCCTGGTCAGCATTTCTGGTATTTGTATGTTTAGTCAATGGCTACATTTTTGCTCAAATACAGAAAACAAAATTAATTTGCAAAGATAAAGAGGTTCAGGGTCTCCAATGTATCCTTATCACTTTCTTGTTGACTGTCCTATTTCCTTTGACGCTTGGCCTTGGAGACATCACCAGCTAAAAGGAGAAACTTTCTTACATTCAGCATTATTTTGTTCTGAAAACGTCTATAAAAATGAATGCATATGTCATCTCTAAATTTTTAAATTTAGGGACTGACTCCTTTAAAGTTACACTGTGAATTCTTTTCATTCACATTCCATGATTTTATCATAACCTTTTTTGGCAAGCTTTGCCGTGAAGACTTGTTCTGTACAATCATAACCCCAAGGGGAAAGAATTAGACTTGTTGATACAGTCTCAGAAATATTTCATATTTCAGCTCGTTCAGAAACACCCACCGTACTTTCCTAGCACTTTCTTTGACTCTGAATTTAGCATTTAACAGCGATGAAATCTCCTTTTCTTGGTGATTTGTTAAAGATGCCATATTAAATTATTTTCAATTACCTAATAAAGTTAGTTTGCATCACAGTGGAATGTAATTTAACCAAATATAAAAGGAAAAAATTCAAATACTCTGTAAGTCTGCAATGTGTGATACTTTAATTCAGTGGTTCTCAACCCTGGCTGTGCACTAGAATCATCCACAAAGCCTTTAAAAATACCACTGTCTGGATCCCACCTAAAACCAATTAAATCAGAATTTCTGGGGGAGGGGCCTGGGCATTAGTATTTGTTTCAATAGCTCCCAGGGTGATTCCATTGTGCGATTAAGGCTGAGAACCATTGTCCTTTACAATGAAGTTCCCTATTGACAGTACAGCTTTGCCAACGGCAGTTCAAACATCCTGGTAAAACAGGAGTTGGCTAAGGGCCAAAGCAGCACTGAGCCCCCCAGATCTCTGCCATCTACCAAGTGGTCTAAGCTGTATGCTGAGCCCCACTGGACCACACATCTTTTCTGCCCTCAGGATGTTAATGAATTGGTTTGGTAATAATGCTTTGGAGTTTTGCTACTCAAAGCATGGCTCTTAGACCAGAAGCCTCAGCATCACCTGGGAGCCTCTTAGAAGTACAAAAACGTAGACCTCATGCCAGACTCACACAATCAGAATCTGCATTTTAGCAAGATGCATAGTACAGTCTGAGATGAACAGCTCTAGAGCGGTGGTTGTCAAACAGTGATTCTGGGACCAGCAGCATCAAGCATTTCCTAGGAACTTGCTTGAAATACAAATGCTAAGGCCCTACACCAGACCTACAGGGTCAGAAACTCTGGGCGTAGGGCCCAGCAAGCTGTGCTTGAACAAACCCTCCAGGTGATTCTCAAGCACACCATGGTTTGAGAACCTCAGAGCTACAATGATTCTTAACCCCAGCTGAGCACCAGAATCCTCCCCCAACCATGAGTAAAAGTCTAGAAGCTCAGAGTATATCCCAGACCAATTAAATCAGAATTATTGGGAAGTGGGATACTGATATCAGTATTTTTAAAGTCTCTCAGGTGACTCCAACGTGCAATGTTGACCTACTGTTCTTAAGCATCACCCACCCCCCCCCGCCCCCCGCCTCCACACTCCCAAGGGATTTAAAGCTGCTTTAATTCTTAGAAAATCTGATCTAACCAGTCTTTTCTAGAATCTTCCTGGAAAAGGTCAGTGCTTCCTGGGAGGAGGGAAAAAAACTGAGACAGGCTTCCAGGATTTGCCTGTTACCGCAGGTGGTGGCGCAGAAAGAATAGGGGGACAGGAGAGCCAGATCCCAAATGTGGATTTTAAAACATAGTTTGCAAATGTTTACTAGAATTTTGAGTCCAGAGATATTTTATTTCATCATCTGTAAATTCACACAAGGAAAACATTAAATTTACTCCCAGAAAGATTTGCCATTCAAATAATTATATATTCACACACCATAACAAATTTCAAAATCTAACAATGAATTTATTAAAATAACCCTGGCAATAAAATAAGGCCTAAGGATGGTTTACACAAATGTACAAAGAACTAAAGATTGGCTTCAAAAAGATTAATTTTACCTAATAAACTAGTCTTGTCTGAATACCTCACCCCCCACCCACCCTTTTGCCATCAAATCTTAGCGCACAAAAAAGGAATCAAGAGAAGGGGACAAATGACTAATGAGGAAAACTTAAATGAACTAAATTTGTATAGTCAGCTCAGCAACATATTAAGAAGACTCTTTATAACAGCTTGAAAATGTCACAGAGACGTAAACATTAAGAAATGAAGAACTCCCCAGGTGGCGTTTAACGGAAGGCAACATCCGTTATAGAACACAAACAAAACCTCTACTTTGCTGAGGGATCCTGTGACTTTGGGTGGGTTGCTTTCCAAACTTCAATTTTCCCTCCTCTGAGGAAGGGATGCTGCAACTTGGTTCTACCTTCGTGTAATGACAATACCCAATTTGAAAAAAATGTAACGTAAGATTTTAAATATATGAAAATGAAGGAGCTTGTGCTCATCTGCAAAATGAGGGGCCAGCACTCGGGGATGTCTTCTATGAACACCTTCCAGCCAGAAGTCCTAGGAGCCCTTCCTGTGCAAGCAGCTTCCAAGGATGCTCGGTCCCTGCTCATTGGAGGAAGACCGGCAAATGCTTGCTGAATTAAAGGAGCAGCCGTCATGTTCTTTTAGAACTCCAGTATTTGTTAACACTCTAGAGTTTTAGTAGCGTAGCACAGCAAAAAGTGTGATCTTACGTGATTTTAAAAAACAAGGAATAGTAAACTAGTAAGAGTATTATCAGTAATACTGTCAATATATTCCTGAGTCCTGGAGTGGTATATGGATTTCAGAAGTCCTTCTTAGGAGGGGCTCCAAAGAATATCATGTGTTGATCTGAGGTTTCCGGAAAGTGACTACACTTAAGCAATTAAAATAATAAATCACGAATAAAGAGAGGGCGCTAAACAGCATGAGTACAGGACAACAGGTAGAGAATACAGCAGAACACACTGCTGCTATTCTGTCCTGGCTGACGACAGCGGCAGTAAACAGAGAAGAGCAGGCTATTTAACGGGTCGACTGGTAGTTCTCACGAGCGTTTGCACATTCTGAAAAAAACCCATGTGGCTAAAATTATAAATATATTTTTGAAACTGTATTTCGGCTACTTGTTTTCTTCTGCCTCTTCCTCCCTTCTTCCTCTTTTTAATTTCTTTTTCACTGAAGATAAACTACTTGTTTGAACCGTTTACTTGCCATTTAACAGAGGGTACCCTTTAGCTACTTGTAACCTTTTTTATATGGGGGTAAATATAGCCCTGGTTCACTACAAAGGTTTAAGAGCCAGGAAGGACTATGTTCAAATCCGGGCTCTTCTACAACTAGCTGTGTGATGTTAGGCAAGTTTCTCGACCTCTCTGTGTCAGAGTTGTTACCAAATTTAATCCAGATAATGTATTTTGTAAGCAGCCCTCTGCCTGGCACACCTATGAGTCTAGATTTTGAGTCAGACCTCAGCGTGTGTGTGTGTGATGTGTGTGCCACTTCTAGCCCCTTTATGATCTCCAGCAAGTCACCTAATATCATGAAGCTTCACTACATTCGTATGTTCAACAGGGCATAAAAATATTTATTCTACAAGATTGTCCTGGAGAGTAAAAGTATATATACTTTATATTATATAAAATACAAAATATATACGTATAGAAAAAGCATTTCATATTTTATATGTGTATGTATACACACACACACACACACACACACACACACACACACACGGCACTCTTAGGTCCTCATGTTTTTTTTCTCATTTTGTTTTAAACCTAATACCTAACGTGATGTACCAGAACACAGATGTAATCATTAAATGTTTGCTAGTATTGATAATGGTAAAGTTGAAACACACATACACATATACACACGATATACTAGCTTATCATGTCCCGTACACACAGTCATCTTGGCATGCCAAAAGTTTCACTCAAGTGCCGTTTCTTTGTCAGCTTCCATTACTTACTATATTAATTCCCTAAAATAAAAACAAAAAGCTTTTACTCTGGAGAAAAGGAAAGAAGCTGCCTTAAACAGGTAGCTCACCCTGGAGATTCTTCCCCAGCTATTTCTACATTCAAGATGTGTTTACAAAGTTGGCAGACTGACAAGATGTATATAATGGTAATGAGTGCCTCCAACAGCAAACAAACAAAGACCTCCCAACATTTATACCAATACCATTAAGACCCTCCCGGGTGAGAAGGTGCTTCTGCAGAGCCCCTCCCCAAAGCTGAGCAGCGCCTCTGAGAACAGCCTCATTCCCTCCCCCTGAGTCCCTCTACCAAGGCCTCTGCACCCTTCTGGACCATTCTCTCAGCTGCAGCACAAACTTCCTAATCAGACGTGCACTGGGGCAAGCCTCTGACGGGGCCCCGTGTTTCTATCCGTCTTTGTGTCCTTTGTGTACCCGCCTCAACTGCCAAGAGGGCACCCAGAGACTACAAATATGTGAGCTGCAGCTGAGTAAAGGGACGTGTTTACTTTCTATCTTGAACTACAACTTGACCTGTAGCAAAAACAAAAATACTGCAGTGAGTATTTTTTCCCAGAAATGATAATTATAGTACTCCAAACATTTTTCAAACTTCAACCACCAAAATGGAAAAGGCATTTCAACAAATAATTTATTAAATAGGTACTTGTATTCTTGGTAGTCCTTAGATGGAAATTAAACTTTTTTCTTTTTTATTTCCTTCATAGCCATTAAAGGGCTTGGCTCCTGGTTCAAAGTCGTCTTCCAGGGTGATGTGGGTGGGGCTCGTCCTCCCAAGCTGATGTAGGTGGAAAAAGTCCACCCTTTTCATCACAGCCAGCATGGGTTTATAGCACCTTTTCCCCACTTTGAAAATAGCAATTTAAGCATTACAGCTTGTACATGGGTTGTGCAAAGAAACTTTTGCACATCTGGCTGATGGGATGTGCTGGAATGGAAGGATAAGGCCAGATAACACCCCTGTTACCAAACACAGGACGTATGGTATTTGGACTCCTCTCAGGAGCACTGCGAGACTCCCAGCTTATTTTAACTCCTCTCTCTGGAGAAAATGCTTCCTAACCTCATTCCTCATCTGCTCCTTTACCTCTAGGCCAAAGTTTTTCTGGACCCAGGACCCCAATCAGGGCATATCCACTGTAGCTACCACCGTCGAGCATTCCAACACTCTTTAGACCACTGCTTCTCAAACACTGAGCATGCTAAAGTGCTTCGTAAAGCACAGACTTCTGAATCTCATCCCTGGTGCTGAATTCGTTGGTCTGGAATGAGGCCCAAGGACACACATTTCTAATAAATTCACAGGTTCCTGATGCTCCTCTGTCCAGGGGCCATGCTTTGAGAACCACTGCTTTAGATCGTATCTGCTTGAAAACTTCAGTCTTCTTGTAACCTCTACAAGAGACTCTCTCCCCTCCCACCTCCCCCTAGGAAAAGCTGCTTTCCTCTCTGTCTCTCCTTTCTATAGATATGTAGTAGAGCCGGCTCTAGGTATGAAAGGACAGTGACAGGCTTAATGGACCTGAACAACAGTGGTCCCAGCCAATCTCAGCCTCTTCTACACTAAACAGCAAACCACAGGGGGCGCGGCAAATCAGGCCTGAGACAGAATTCAGAGAGGCGCACAACAGAGGGAGCAGAAAACTCTGGAGGCTTTTAAGGCAAGAGGAGGTCACGGCTGCTGCCAAAGTGAACACTGTGCTCAGCACTGGTGCTGCTCCCATATTCCAGGATTTGCTTCTGTTTTCAAATGTGCCAAAGGCCATGATTCCACAAATAAGCCTCATCAGAATGAATTAAAGGAACAAAATAATTTACGATGAACCAGCTCTCACAAATTCACACTTCAGTGACCGGGAATTTGTGTTAACTCGCAGTAAGAGTGTCATAAAACTTAACTTGACATATGTGATGGGGGCTGAGCTCCACACAGTTGCTAGGGGCCTGAGCGCCTTGTAGCTTTTTGCCCGTCAATCCCTCCTGCATAGCCTTTGTCCACTTACTATTCCAACCAGTGAACAGAAGGGGAGGGGAAGGCACAACTCCGAATGGCATGATGTGAGAAGGTGCACTGTTACTTCTGCTCACTTTGTGGACCAGGACTCAGTCACAGGGCCGTACCTACCTGCCAGGGAGTCTGAGAAATACAGACTTTATGCTGGGTGGTCATCCAGATACAATTTTATATCTAAGCAAGAGAAGCAGAATGGACTCAAGAAGATGCAGACAACTAGAAACCTCTGCAATAAGTTTCCTAAGAAAATGAATAATGGAAATATTTTGCCCTTTTAAGAGTGAAAGTAAAGCATTCTGCAGAATCACTTGAGAAACAAATAAGCAATATATGTGCTTCTTACTAAAGCTCTACATTGATTTATTAAAAGTACCTGGGAGATTCTTATTCGTATGTTAACTCCACAAATATTTAATAATCAACTACAATGTAAGAGACACTATGTTGGATATTTTAATAAAAAGCAATGATATATAGAAAACCCTTAGCCACTGATGAGCCTAGATTTTCTGTACATACGAACTTTAAGCAGAAAGCCTAGGCTTCTTTTCAAATGTTCTATAGCTCAGAATTTTCAACAAGTCAATCTAATCCTGCCTACAATTAAAATATGAAAAAAGATGAAGTGGAGATTTGAAGCTCTAATTACAAGAGAGTAGAGGAATTAACATGCATGTTCTTGCATACAAACGTGAGAATGATTCTGCCTCCAGGGCTCTGGTCAAAGGAGAAGAAAAGCTTTCTTAGTCAGAAATTCTTAGATATGAATGAAGGAAACGGTCACCTGGAGAAGCCAAATGACTTGCCTATGGGCCATGCACGCAATGAATGTCCAGGCAGGGCCAGAAGCCCGGTCTCCTGGGGAATTCAAGACACATATTCATCATCCTGATCATCTTGTCCTTCAGTCTATAGTCTGCATCTTTCCCTGATAGTTATTCAATCCCTTACATAATACTTAAAATTGTTTAGAATTGAGCTAAAAAATTATTTGATTACAAAGCTCTTTTATCATGCAATCAGCTAAGTATACAAACCAAACCAAAATAACCCTTTGTAAGTGGAGTGGCAGGGAAAGGTCAGAAGAGCAACCTCTGGTCATAGTGCGGCTGTGGTGCTGTCCACCAGCCAGGTGCTGATAGGCTACCCACCCACACAGGCAGAGCCTCGCCCTCTGAGACGTGGTGAACAAATATGCTAGGAATGGGAGGGAGGGCAGGCCTACCAAGATGGACTACAAGGGCAATCTGTCTGTACACCAAGGGCCTTGGGGCTGGGACCACAGGAGGAGAGAGCTCCCATGAGGAACACCCTGGGGCCTCCATACCACAGGGACTTCTCTGTAACAACCTAAGTTGCAGGAATTTCAGAACTCTGGCAGTTTCCCCAGCCAATTTAGAAGATGAAGTCCAGGCAGAGGAAAGTAGCAATTCTATGACCAGAGCTGCTGGCAAGACCAGACAGGGTCTCTCAGCATTAAAGATGGTAGAATGCTTCACACGGAAGTTGCATATCTGCTTCCAGGGCCTTGGCCTGGTGCATTTCTGAAAAGCTTTCTGTCTGCAAAACCCCATCATGCTGCTACGGCTTTCTCAGAGTTTAAGCAGCGCTTCTCTGCTCTTGTTCTGCTCCTTGGTTTTGTGGTAGACTGGAATTATCTAGCCCTCTTCTCCTACTGATGGCCGATTCTGTCCTGAGGCTAAAGGTAACTGCTTCTGCCTGCCTTGTGAGGGCACTGTAGATCTCTTGCCCAGCACACGAGGATGACAGAGCCAGCCTTCTCTATTTCTCTCCCATTTTCTCCTCTTCCTTTTCCTACTATTTTCCTGTCTTGAAGTCACAGCTACTCTCATCCATAGGAAAGTCACTTACTAAAATTCAGGGTTTACATCAATGCTATCCTTTTCCCATGTTATAACTAAGAATATAAAAATGTGTCTTGAAGGGGGAAAGTACTACACATACAAAAAAAGGAGCCTCATAGAAGGTCAGATATGAACACGGGGGAAAGGTAATCCCATAGGGTTTCTCTAGTGATACTGGGAGCTTGATGGACTGGCTGTATGTGCATTTCTATTCTAAGTATTTTTTAACAACAGATGAAGAAGCCACCTTTTCTCCCTGATCTATTGCCCAGTTTAAGAGCTCCAGGACCTAGACTATTGCCCCAATTTCTAGTTCTACTTGGAGATACCAGTTTCTCACTGTCTTCTCTATTCAAGATGATTTCCTCCTAGGAGGTTAAAAGAATCCCACAAGGAAACAGAGTGTGGACAATGGAGACTCGGAGGAGCAGGGGTAAGGATGAGGGGGGTGGTGGATGATGGGAGGTTGCCTGGTAGGTTCATCATGCATTGTTTCAGTGATATGTGCACTGAAGGCCCTGGCTTCACCACAATGCAATATATCAATGTAGCAAAATGGCACTTGTACTTCATGAATATATACAAATAAAAAATAAATGGGAAAAAACAAATATAATGTGTAATACAAATGGCTATTGATACATGCTAGGAATTTTACCTAATCTTAAAGCCTTAAACAGAGATTTCAGACATCTCAAATGACCATCAGCATTAATGGCTGTAATGCCAAAAGGCTACTTGGTCAACATATTATTACTTGGCCTCCTATAAGAAAAAAAGTGATAGAAATACAATAAACTCAGAATTTCTGCAAGAGAGAAGTCCTGAGGTTTTTGCAAACACTAATTGGTGCACCACGCAGATTACAATTGCCCTAGAAAGTGCAATTTTGCATTTGCCTGCACACTCACTGAGGTGTATTTCCAGAAATTGCCCCTCTTCGTCCTTTACCAAGCATTTCAGAGATTCAGTCTACTGCCAAACACTGCTCGCCAGCTTTTGAAATCTGTCCCAGATTTCTGTTTTCTGGTAAAGAACCATCACTGTCTAGGACCTTGTTATTCCTCTTCACTACCATCACCAGCCCTAGAAGCTGGCTTTCTTTTACAAAGAAAATAAGTTTTGCCTAGTTCATGATTTCTTACAAATGTGATAATGGGCTGAAAACAACAGGGCCATTGGTTTGTCACCAGCTAAGTGATTCGCTCCTGCATGGGTGTCTCACAGCATACCTGATCCAAATTACAAATTACTATATGCCAGGGACCTCCTGGGCCACTGTTTCATGAATAACTGGATTTGTGACTGTTCACTCAATGAATCACAAGGGTCTACTGTTGTACTGGTTTCTGTGTAATCTTGTATAATTCATGGTTGTTTGTATTTAGCAATAAC
This sequence comes from Lepilemur ruficaudatus, assembly GCA_963574885.1. NCBI lineage: Eukaryota > Metazoa > Chordata > Mammalia > Primates > Lepilemuridae > Lepilemur > Lepilemur ruficaudatus. Next base: position 15,179 of record CAUYRT010039940.1, read on the forward strand.
CTCATACCTAACTCTTCTACTGACTACCTATTTAAGAATGTGTTCGGAAGGCTGCGCCTCATCTCAGGCTCTCATGAAAATGTTGGTAACAACTGAGTTTGTCACCAGTAAGCCTCCTTTTCAGCTGCAGAAAAATTTCTCAGTTATCAATTCCAAGGGCACTGGCATTTTCATTCTCATCTTTAATTAACTGTCACTGTGAAGCAAAAATGATTATTAAGAAAATGATTTTTTATACTAGAAAATAACTTACACTAACTTTCAATAACTTAAAAGCATTAAATCTATGTTTAACCTGCCAGAAATATGTAACGCTAATTGAATTGTTCAGGTGAGTTTTAAGTAATGACTCTACCAGTGCTCACAATAAAAGTCTTAACAGGGAAGTTCTGCCCAGCAGATATTATTTCTGAACACATGGATCTAACAGTGGAGGGTTTACTCTTCTGTATGTTTGATCTGCTAGATGCTGTTTTTTAAGGCTGGGAACCACACATCATTTTTGGGTCACTCAGAGAGCCAAAGTGGTATTCATTCTTCCATTTACAAATGTGTCCAAGCAACTCCTTGGCCCACAGTGAGTACGATACCCAGTCCCTCACCTGCACAAACTCACTACTGAGTTCTGGAGAGTAACAGGATCATTAGCTAGCATGGACTCAGTCTTCAGCCTGTCATTAACTGCTTATGTAATTCTGTACAATTCTTTCCATTTCTATGAGCTTCCATGTACTCCTTTACCAGTGGGAGGGTTAGCATGTGAATCCTAAGGTTCTCTGCACTCCAAGAATCAGAGAACAATATAGGAAAAGTTAAACAACACAGAATGGTAATCAAAGAGGTAACTCAAGGCAATCTGGCTTTTTTTTGGGCGAGGGTGCATGTGATAATTTAATATATTCGTATAATCTGTAAAGATCCAATCAGTGTAACTGAGATATCCAACAAAGCGATATGTTATTAAGTGACACATGAGTGACAGGGACAAAAAGAACTGCAACTTTAGAGAAAGGAGAGATCAGTGTGCATGGCAGTTGCTGGGAAAGCTTCATGGAGAAAATTTTTATCAGGGCCTTGAAATACAAATAGGATTTAAGGCAGATGTAGTGAGGATGCTGGCGGCAGGGACTATTCCTAGCAGGCAGTGTGGCCTCAGTAAATGGAGAGTGATGTGTGACGCAGCGTGCTGGTCACACTCCCACACACCCCGTGCCACGCCCACAACCGTACTGCTGAGGCCCACACCATGGCTTTGTCGGCCTCTGTGCTCTGAATCAGGTATGTCTGTCTCCTATGACGCTCCTCCCCCACATTCATCCAGTTCTCAGACGGCTTCCATGTACGCTTGCCGCATTTATCAAGTACTCATTACGTCCTGGACACTCTGCTAGAGATCTGCAGAGACAGAGTTGAACAATACAGGGTCCCCAGCCTCAAACAGCATTCTGCTCACCTTTAAGCAAAAGCCATATCTCCTCTGGGAAACGTCCCTTCACCTCTGCCTCCCCCAAAAGTCTGATTCCATCCTCTAGTCTATTTACACAGACTTTGTACATATACCTATTTTATGAAATGTTCACATTGCACATTCATTACTGATATTTATATCATGGCAATCCATGACCAAACGTGATTTCTGTGAGGACTGGACCCGAGTTTTGCACATTTGTGTTTCCCACTGTCCAGCATCATGCCTAGACCACAGCAGGCAACAAATCAGCTATGAAATCCTTTACTAACATCCTGTACTACTCTTAATCTCCTTCTTTTTCTATCTACCTATCTCTAGGTTCGGTCTATCACTTCCTACTGATGTGTGACACTGTCTCACCCTCCCTAGCTTCAGTTTCCTCATCTGTAAAAAAGGATAGTAAAAGTCTCTGCCTCATCAGCTTCTTGAGAGGTTTAAGTAACACGTATCCAGGGCTGAGACTAACACCTGGCACGTAACTAAGCATCTCTTGTTGGCTCTGATTATCATTAGCTGCCGACCTTTAGTTACAAAAGATTCTGGGATCTTTTTATAAGTCATAGAACCAAATCAACAATGTAAAGTCCAAGAATCAAATGCTGTAAGGGCAAAGGACTCAAATAACTGAGCATAATACTAGTTGGGTAGCACCAACCCAAAGTATGCAAAAACATACTAAGTTCACAAAGCTTTCCTTTCCTAGCTATGTAACAATCGCAAAAGACCTGGACTCTTAATAACTGTGTCACTGTTACATTATCTGACTTTAGAAATGTCTGCACACGATGAATTGCACATTACTATGATACGTACTTCAACCACATTGATTTTGTTAACAAAGGAACACTGTAAAATGGATACAGCACTTAAGCAATTATGCAGAGGGTGTGTCTCAAAGTGTAATCAACTTTATGGACTATTCAAAGGTCTCCAAGTCCAGCACTAATTATTTTAAACAGTTAAAAACATGCCTTAAGTAGTCATGTGGTTCAGTGAGTTCAGGCTGACTCTGGCTTAGGGCCCCCAGTTTGGCACTACTTACCTTAAGTACAATGAATTTCTCAAAGTCAGTTCTGAAAACAAACTGCCTCAACTTATTTGCACTAATAATTTTTAAAGGACTATAGTGCATTAAAATGAAATCTAAAGTACCCAAGAATCTCTGATTTTGACAATTAAGAGATCCCACAAAGTTGTAAAATGCTCTAGTATGGAAGTAATTCCTTTCTTACCAAGTACTCTAAATACTGTTTCCATCATATACACTACTTATATGCTTAAAAGCTCATTTGAAAGAAAGTAAAGCAGGCTTAGATTGGATAATGTATCTGCATTACTTCTGTAACCAGTCTTTAGTGTGACATTTAAGGAAACTGAGGAAACATGACAACAAAAGATGATGGACTCTAATCAAGAGAGCAAATGTTAGCCCCAGATCATCACTGACTCAGCAGCCACAGATCCTGATGAGAACAAATATTTCCAAAGTATTAAATGAAGCACTTAGGGAGCTGCATTGTGAGCAGCACAGGAATAAAACTGCCATCATTAAACATTTGGGGAGTTTGATTCATGAAGCTGACATACACCACATATTTTTAAAATTTTTACCTGAGCAATCACATCACTGAGACGCCAAAACCTTAGTATCATAACACACTCCAGACCAGAGCTTGCGCCTTCCGCAATGGTAAATTACTGCCTAAACGAATGGTGAATCTGAGGAGGGAGAAGTAGCGACATAAACACTGGCAGTCACTGATAGCAAAGCTTCTTAGACTACACAGTTATTGGAATCCAATCTTAGACATACACGATTTTGAAAGGTACTTAAAACTATTCAATTATGCAGGGGAAAAAAGGTGTACCCTGTCACCTTCTACTACCTGCAACTTCTATAACTGGTACAGGTGTATCCCCACATATATAGTAACATTCATACAATGTTCAAATTAAAGACTGAGAGCTATGGAATGATCCTAAAGTTCATTTTCAATTAAAGAATATTAACTACATTTAATATATAAGATAAAAAAGCAAAATAAAGGGACAACGCCCCCAAGAAAATAACAGGGGACTTATAAATTCAATCGAATTTTTCTTCAAAGTCACCTTAGGAAGTCATCGAGTTATTCCAATTCTACTACTTCTCAACACTTTTTTGTAATGTTCCTTTTGACATTTTCTTTAAAGGTAGTTCATGAGCTATACAGTAAAATCAGCCTCGGTGCCTAATAGTTTGAGCTTCTGTTTTAGCAAAAATAGAATTCCCCAAAGGGCTTACCTATTTTATTAATCAGATATGACTCCATATCCCCTTTGGCTGTTTCCCAAAGTAAAATCTAACCCTCAAAGAATGAAAGTTTGCCATTATCAAAGGCATTGAAAAGTGCTGCAAACACTGAAGGCAATTAAAAACAAAAAAGGAAGGAAGAAAGGAAGGAAGGAAGGAAGGAGGGAGGGAGGGACATACGGAGAGAGGAGGGAAGGGCATGAAAAACATTCATCCTTCATACAACGGCAGGTTCACTAGCACAAGTGCATGGGCTTCCAAGGCAATGGTAGTAAAAGGAGAACATCTTCTGGATTCTAAAGTTTGCTTGGAATTTGTTTCAAATAGTCCCCACCAGGGGATGTCAAGGTGAGGTCTACCTTACCACACTTTATTCTACTGTTTTTGCTAGTTGGTAATTTCCTTTCCCTGAGTAAGTAAACTAGGGCACTATGTTTGCAATTTCACTGAAATGTTAATATCTTCTGATTTTTTTTCCTGAAAGTAGGAAAGAAAGAATGCGTTTAAAGTGAAAAATAAATACAACAACTAGGCTCATATCTAGTCATCTTAAGAGTAAGACCAGAAAAAGGACTAATAAAAATGTTTTTTGAGAGTAAGTCCCATCGAGAAAGATGTTTGCTTTATGAAGGTTAATTTTAATAGTAATTAACATAAGTAAATAAGCATTTTAAACAGCACTGATTAGAGCTCTTCAACAGTATCCAAAAGCCTCTTTATTTCATAACATTGCTTAAATGCTCAATTTCTCCCACAAAAAAGAATTAATTAGGACAAACCACAATTGCGTAAAAGTTATAAATTTAAGCTTATATAAAAAGATTCTTTGGAAAATATCTCTGTATTCATCTTACAAGAATATAAACACTGAAATTAAATTTCTGTTTATGGCTTCAGATTTAATTTAATAGTAGTTACACAGGACCAAGGATCAAAAGACTGTACGAAAACATTTGTTTTTACAATGCTAAAGCAATAAAAAATTTCCTCTAAGCTGATCACTTAGAGGTCTCAGCTACTGATATTAAACACCACAGGGTTTCCAGATTGCCAATGGCCTCCATGGAACGAGGCAACAGACGCAGGAGGACTCAAGAAGGGAAAGATGGTATGGCTGCACCAGGTTCCTAAATAACTGAAGAATGAAGTCCAGTTCTGTAACCATGACTCATTTCCACCTGCCCCTGTCTCTGCAGCATGGCAGAACCCATGCTCCAGTTATTTGAGATTGTCACTGCTTCCTCAACTGTGCAGTATTCTCTCAAATCTCATGTCTTTATGCCTTCTCTGTTTCCCTAGCTGGCAAACTCTAAATTATCCTGCAAACGTCAGCTCCAAAGAGGTGAAGACTCCCCTGACTTCTGAAAAGAGCCAGGCACTGGCACACACAGGTACCATGGAAGATCCTCTCAAATGACACTTACGACCCAGTACTGCAAGAGGAAGGGGTCTCCGCTACAGATCTAGTGTCTATGCATCTACGTGGTACCTGTGACATCACTGGTGACCACTAAAATCTTGATGAATGCTTAAGATAAAAAAGTAACAGAATTGGTTATGAACAGGAGTTATAGAACAAGACCATCTGGGTTCCAACCTTGGCTCTACCTCTACCTGGCTGTGAAATCTTGGGCAAGTTACTCCACCCCTTTAACTTCCTTCATGGGGTTCCTGTGTGCATTAAATAATCCATATAAGGTACCTGCTGACATCTGACACATGATAAGCATATTGTAAACGCCAGTTATTACTACATCACATGCTCATTCTCCGAAACAGGAGATGTGTTTTTAAACAAATGAATCAAACTAATATAGTTTGCTGGTGGGCAAGAGAACATTTTAACCACGGAAGACCTGAGAGACAAGATGTGAGAAGAAGAAAGAGGGCAGGAAGTTGGAGGGAGAATAAATACGTATGAGTTAAGAGCTCAAACAAACACAAAAACAGGAAACAATAAGACTAAGAGGAAATAAGAGTCAGAAGTGACGAACATTTAAAATGAGCAGAGAATTGAATGGAATGTTAAAGTTACAGGGTCAGTAGGACAAAGAAAACAATCACGTCATAGGGCTTTAATGCCACCAGTTTGATATAAATTAAAATTATTTATGAACTACCATCATTTCTTAATCTCACCCCTGAATATGACCACTATATATAACCACATTCCAGGATATTTCAGATGTGCACAGGGTACCTGTGTCAGAATAGTTCCAAAAAGTCCCCTTTTGATTTATTTACTCATGCATTTCTCATTTTAAAATAATAATTGGCTCCAGGAAAAATAAAGTGAAGCTTTATGTTCAGATTCTAGCCTAAGCTTCAGAAATAAGGAAAGTGATATTAAAAAAGCTAGTTCCCCTGGCATGAGACCTCCTTCTTAAAAGCAGTGCATTCATTCTCTTCAGTGTGGTAAGTAGGGTCTGTGTATCGAGAGCTCGCTCGGTACATGATCGAGAACATGGAATGTGAATGGCCTGGGTGCAGCCTTAACAAGTTGCCAATATCAAAGCTATCCATTCCGGATGTCAGTGAATCTATGTCAAGCAGCAATAAAATGTGCTCTTGTTAAATAATGCAAATAGGAGAATAGAGTATTTACATAAATACTTCAAGGAGCTGTAGTTTTTACTGAACCATGTGTTCAATGTGATGTCAGTCGCAACTGTCCAAAGAGGTACTAGATGTAAATCAAAAGGACAAAGTGATTACTGAAACCCTGACTGCAGAATACTTACCTTTTAATGTTGCAGAGTCAGGAAGTCCTCTCTCAACAAAATGACCACATTGCCTTAATTGTAAAAAGCCTTCTTTACAACCCAGACCTATAGTTCTAAAAACTTGAAGATAACTTCCTCTTGGACATGAAGCCTATAAATCACTCAGCTTCTTTACTGAATGGCTGGAAAATTTCTTTAAACATGCTAGTATTTGATTAGCAACATTCACTTATATTTATTGCAGGGACAGTGACAGGATAAATCAGGTTAACAATTACAGCAGCAGAGAGAAGGGAAGTGGCGAGGGCAGTGAGGGAAGGGAAGGAGATATTACAGAAGGGACAGAGCCTGAGTTTTGAACAACTGTAGGCAGTGGTGACACACAGGCCTAGGAGACCAGTCCAAGATCACCACTTCATTTTAACAGAGAAAGCAAAGAGGGTTCCTAGAGGTTAGATGACTTGCCCAAATCCACAGAGACCTCAGGACAGAGACCTAATGGAAACAAAACTGTCAATCAAGACACTCACACCTCAGTTCTCTGTGAGGTGTGAGTCAAGACTTGTGACTCAAGACAGTCCTAGAGGTTTGTAGATGTGATTTCTTACTGAGTGCAGGCAGCTTTATCTCATTTTCGGGGCTTGGTTTAGTGGCTTTATATCACCTTTGCACTGCATAGAAAAGGAAGCCTGGACATGGCAGAACAAGAGCTCGAGCATGGAAAGTTGTTGAGCAAGCAGGGCTCCAAGGATGGTTTGTCATACCATGGCGGGGGAGGGGGATCGCACCCTGGCATTGTGCCTTGAACTAACTTCTCCCTCTCGCTGGCTTTTTCCCCTCTGCCAATAAACATGCTAAATTTCCGAAGTTTAGAAAGTAAGAAAACTTCTTCCTTGAGACTTACATTACCTACAGGCTACAAAATTCTAACCTGTTCCCTTTTCCAACCTTTCTGAAAGTGCAGTTAATGCTCACTTAGGAACTATCCTAGATCTCCACTGCACACCCCCTGCAAGATTCTCCTCCGCCCACCACCGCGACCTCCTTGGTCTGGAAAGCCTTCTGTCCTTCTTCTCCATCTACTGAAATCCTGTCCATCCTTCAAAGTTCAAATAAAATACCACCTTCTCTGGGAAGGAAAATAGTAAATAGACTACATGACTCCTTTCTCAGTGCTCTTCTGGTCTTTTTCTTGTACCTTCAAATTACTTACTTCATTCTACTTTCTATTCTAGTGAATGGTTTTCATGCCTGTCTCCCCAAGAAAACTGGAAGCATCTTTAGCTAGGGTCATACATTATTTATTGTTGCACATTCAAATGTTTACCACGTTAAAATGTTCTTTGGTTAGAGTTTAAATGTCACCAATTTATTCTGGATCTTCATATTGTTTTTAGGTAACACAGACGCAGTGGAGATAGTTCTTTAGCTCTGAAGACCCTATGAGGATCCCAACTCTAAACACCCCCTGGAATAAAACAGATTGAGTCTAGAGTAAGGAAGAAAAGATAAGAGAGAAAAGTGACAGAAATTAAGCACACATGAGCTATTGTCACAGTATTTTATATTTCAGGGCCCAACACTGCCACAGACTGCATTAACTTTGTTAAATTGGTAAATATTTTAGGTTTTAAAATAAATTTACCATAAATTGGTAAATAATTGAGGTGGGCTAATAATGCTGGAAATAAGCCAACAAACAAGGCTATTTCAGCATAAATGGGAAAATGTAATAGCATTTTAGAGAGGGATGGAAAGCAAACAGCAATGAGAAGAGGTAGGGTGGAAGAGAGTAAGGGAACAGAGAAGAGGGGTGAAGAAAATGTCAGGAAAAGTTACAGGGCAAATTAATCACAGGAGCTAAGTGGGCTGGATAAAAATCAAGAAGAGTAAAGGAGGAACTGTGACATCTGCGTCGGGGAGAAGGACGGACTTCTGAAGAGGGCCATGTCCCACGTGAGCGAAGGGATTCTAATAAGAGGCTGCTGTGTCTTTGTTATCCACTGACATGTCTAAATCGACCTGGATGCTCTTCCCACCTCGCCGCTTCCCCGTCCGCCACCCTCCGACACGCTGAGGAGCGGAATCAGAAACAGAGCCCTGGCAGTGGCTGCAGCCGCGCAGCTGGCCACGCTCTGAAGCCAGGACAGACTGGGCTCAGGAAAGAGGCTTTTCGACTACAGAACAGATTCTCCCATTAATCAGGAATGCTCGTGGGAGGAAGAATCCGAGCCAGTCAGCTACTGGTCTGGATATGGCTAATAATTTCTCTCTCTGGTTTCTGGAGGATCTCTGCCAGGGTTTCTTCCAACTACACACAGCAAATATGATTTTCCTTCTGTATCTGAAAAATTGGCCGCAAGAATCCTGAAAAAAATGTGACCAGGGCCAAAAGGGTAAGTTGAAATGAAATTAGCATAACTAAAATCAAGTGACAGGTCAAAAAATACTAAACCTATTATGTTTCTTCCTTTCAGAGGACAAATACAGTATTACAGTAGGAGTTAAGTGTCCTGTTTTCTAAATTCTGAATGTGTTTTATACTTAAGAATACTTTCTGATAATCAATATTTCTAGCACCTTTATTGATTGTTTTCACTCGAGGCACCAGACATTCCGTTCTTAACTCCATGTGCTCCCTCTCTCTTCACAAGCCTGCAATGGCTCTCTAATGGCTGGAAGATAAAGTCCAATTTTTTTTTAGTACATGAGTTATTTATAATTTAGTTCTAATCCATTATTTTTCTTCATCAGATACTCACTCATTATCCCCCAGGATAACTGATCCCACTGTTGTCTCTGCATTCAGGGGATACAGGCAGGCCCACGAGAGAGTAAAATGCGGTCTGGTAAGGGCACAGACACAGGATGAGTATAACAAAGTCCTGACACATTCACACATGGTCCGCGGTTTGGGGATGGGGAGAATGACTGGCACAGCGTGGGGACTCTCCACATGCTGTGGAGTGTGCACAACACATGACACTCACGATCTTGCATTTCCCTCGCTAGCCTTGGTCCCCTGGGATTCTAGTGTGAGAACAATCATGCCTAGAACAGTAGATGCATGTTGTCAAAAACTTACGGAAATAATCTTTGAACAATTTTAAAGGGAAGCCAAGCAAATTGGGGTATGGGTTTTGTTGACATCCCCAGGGAAGAAACAAAAGAATTCTCGAAAGGTCAGAGAAGTAATCAAGGCCTCCAACAGGGATAGAGGATTGGATCAAATAGCAGAAGACGAAGCTAAGGAACTGGAACCAAGAGCCATCAAGTTGGAATCTTCACAATTTCAGGCATGTGTTCTAGTCAGTGAAACACTTTAATGACTTAATTTCCAAATAGCATCACAACATGCAGAAAAGGACTGAGTCACTTCCACCTCAGTACACTTCCAAAGTTCCAAAGCATTTCGGTGTTTTGACTTCACTCAGTTTTTGCCCAGTCTTCTCCATCTAAGGAATTGGTACCAACTACTCAAGCCAGAAGCTTGGGGTCACTCTAGAGTCGACCCCCTAACCAGACCCCCAAATCCAATCTATTTGAGCCGTTTTCACTGAACTTCCAGATGAAACACAGAATCCACTCCCTTCTCTCCAAGCTCGTCTGCCAGCACCCTCGTCCAGCCACGTACCATTCTCCTGGCTCCCTTTCAGCATCCTAACCAACCCCGATTCCACTCTAGCTTCCTGCTACAATCCATTTTCCACAGAGCAGCTAGAGTTGAACTTCTTAAAAAGTGTGTCCTCTCATCTCCATCTGAAGCGTAACACTCTTGCACAGATTCCCACTACGCTTAGAGTAAAACCCAAACCCCTTACACCTGGTCTATTGCCTGAGCCCTTCCCTACCTCTCCAGCTTCCTCCCAGTCTCTCTCCCCAACCCTTCCTCAACACATGACAGCCACATCTACCTTTTAGTTCCCCAGCACACAGAACTCTCTCCCACACTGGGCTCACTGCACACAAGGTTCACCCTGCCTAGAATGTTCTCCCCTAGGCTCTCTGCACAGCTGACGCCTTCTTACCTTTCAGTCTAACTTACACATCATCTCTTCAGAGAGAGATTTTTCTCAAGCCCTCCTAGTTCAGTCTCAGCACCCTGCAGTCAACAGCAATTATATAGTTTTATTTATGTCTCTTAAGATGGAAAGTCTGGAGGAACTGGAACCTCGTCCATCTTATTTACCCTGAATCTAGCACAGTGTCTGAAACAGAGCAGATGCTCAGTAACTAGTTGTTGAATGAACAGACGAGCAAATCAGGGAAAACTAAACAGGCATTTGCTAATAAGGGCAGATGACTGTCCTTTTCCACGTAACTCTATAGAATGAACATGTAAATTTCAGACAAAACAAGCCTTTGTGAGTCAGTTAGCTTTGGACAACTTTTAAGGCTCCTTTTGAGAACTGCTTTTAAGTCTATAAGCATTTGTGCATAACAGGATTGCTTCCTATAATAACATTTTCATGTCAGAACTATACAAACAGCCCACCAGTACGGTAAGATGAGAGCAGAGATGCCAATGCATGAGGGTCCTCAACAGTGAGCAAGAACATGCTACCAAACTGAATTCCCATGAATAAAGTACATGCAGGCGATGCCGCTGCATATTACCCAAAGTCAAACAAGCTCACACACACAGAAACCTACTGGGTGTAAAGCGGGGAAAACATGAAAATATCAAGATGTCTACAGCTTACTGTTTTGATAGGGGTATTTTAATGAATGGAAAATCAGATCTCACTGCTTCATTCTCTTAAGTAACCCTTTTACTAACAATAAATGGAAAAATATGGCTGAAATATAAATAGAGCTGAAATAATGCACCCCATCCAAACACATACCCTTTACAAGTACTTTAATTCAATGAGGTTCTCTTCTCAGCTACAGAAGAAACTTTTGAAGAAACATCTTCAAGCAGTGGAAAATCCAGATGATGAAAACTATACATAGACGAAATAACTTGAACGCAGTGACAAAGACTCAACAAGTTCAAAATAATGGAGCGCTGACTGCATTCGTTTTGAGCATATATGAATACAGTTATATGCACACGTGCAGATATCTAATTTTATATGGAATTTGTACTTATGCGGGATTCTGTTTGTTTGCTTGTTGGTTCTAGGCTCCCTATGAAACAAGCCATTCAATTAGGCCCCGCCACGGAGCATAGAGCAGAGACATATTGCTTTTGGCCTCACGACTGTCCTTTCCCGCTCGTGTGAAAAGCTTGTGTTGACTGTACTGCGAAAAAAATTAAAGGAAAGAAAAGCTCTACTGCTGTAACCATGCCAAAAAAGTATAAAGAAACAAACCCAGATGCTAGAATTTGAGGCATTTCCTCTGCTATGTGACTATGTTCTTTAACTGAAGGTCAAAAGAACGTTAAAGGGCTTAAATATTTTAAAGCTGTAAGGGGATATTTTTGTGACCCTCTCAGTTTATGCATGCCAGTGACATACATTTAACTGACATTTAACAAGCAGAATGTATTCGGCAGCATTTAAGGAAAATCCTGGTATCGCTTTCAAATATGATTTATTTATATTTCTAGTGCTTTATATTAATACAGATTGGTTCATTTTCCTGACAGCCTGAGTCCCTCCAGAATGCCAGTAAGTGAATAAAGTCCTTCTTAAGCCCATTTTACATTTACTACCTCCTAATCCTTCAATGTGTCTATGTGTTATACTTTTATAACCTTTTTTCTGGGGACATTCATTTCTTTTGGATGCTAGAGATAATAGTAAATAATGAAAGATATAATCATTTTATTTCTTTTCTTAGGAGGTACCTCACATAAGATTTATAAAGACCTGAAATGTGTTTTCTGGTAATAGAAAACAACAGTACCTCAGCCCATGGGAAGTATAACAAAATAAATCACGTTACGTTATGTTAAGCAAACACATATCAAATGGGCCACCCATTTGGAGATATGACTCATGTCAAACTTTTCAAAACATATTTGGAACACAGGAATTTTTTTAAGAGATGGGAAAAATCTTGATGGAAAGGTTAATGTGACTGAGGAATACAGTTAAAAGTTTAGTTAAAAATCACTCTGAGCAGGGATAAAGATGTGGCAAAGATTTCGCGTCAATGAAGAGAGCAGTAAAATACAGCCGAGAACGCCCACTGCGGAGCTTTGCGTGCCCAAATATGGAGGCTTCTCCAAAACACAACTTCACTTAGCCTGGGCTGGAATGGCTTAAACTCAGAAATCCGGAGACCTCCATCGGATACTGACCTTACCTTTGTCCCCAGTATTCTACTCCATATATAGAAAACTGAAACGGTTTGTAAGTGAACAACCACTCCCCGTTTGCTTACCAGAGTTCTGGGTTATTTACTGAGAATGTTTCAAATAATTCTGCTGGGAGTCATCATGGTTACTAAGGGACATACCATCTAATCATGACCCGTAGCTGCTCTGTCTACCCAGAGGGAGACAAGCTGACTTATGGCTCTAGAATGTCCAAAAAGGAAGACAGTTTTCAACTTTATCTCTTATATTTCCTTTGCTCCTCAACAGGGTCAGCTTTACTAGTGTGTGGGAAGCAGATAGACAACACAGTTTAATAACAGAGCTGGGTGTGGTCGTTATAGTGATAAAGGAAATGAAAGTGGAAGGAGTTTGAATAATATTTATTTGAGGAGTCATAGCTTGTCCTCTAAAAGTTATTTACGAAGTGCAAAACATTACGCCAATTCTTAAAAAGAACTGCTGGAATGTATGGCCAGGGGTTAGCGTCAATGACTAATTTCCACAATCAAAGAAGAGTAGAATTCTCAGGAAACTCTTAACCAGAGAATGCAACACCATTATCAGCAGGGTCATATTTAATAGCACATAGGTAATGGTAGACATATATGCTGAGTAAGAAAAATAATCATATGGTTGCATTTATTTCCATGTACTACCCTTTTATATCACCATGTATGTATATGTGCTTACATGCATCTAGCAATATAGATTCATGCATGCACATGCGACATATGTGTATACAGTGTTCTCTTGGCACAGAAAGTACATAAATATATATGACATGCATGTTTTTCTGCCAGAAAACATGTATTTCCTATGTACATGAACACACACTATTATAAATCCATTGAGGATGTACTCTTCTGACTACAAAGGTACATTCAGTTCTTGACATAACCAAAGGACCCCCAAGGACAACATTATAAGTCTTTACTTAGGCAGAGATGAAGCCAGTTCGAGAGGCATGAAAGGACACATAGATAACATTTTTGGGAGTACCACGTCGCACTGAGGTGTAACACCACAGCATAATATTATTTGAAAAATTCCTGACGGAACAGAAACAAGCTGGCTCTCAATCAGAAAGCATTCAGAAGGTTCCACTGTGATTAGCAATCAGAATACCAAAGGGCACTGAGAACATATAAATGGAATAATAATATACTTTCTTTTTACTACCACAGAGATAAATATCACTTCAAATGTTATATGCAATATATTTAGGCAGTTAAAAAATCTAAGTAGTTACTCAGATATGGGTCAGACACAACTGAGAGTAACCAATTTTGTTCCATGCCTTAGAAAAGTGAGCCAGCAAGTTCCTCTGAGGTCGTAGCAAGACCACCACAGGACAAGTCACTAGTCTCCTCAATGTGGTTCCAAGGATACTTGCAGAAGTCACTTTAAAGGCACCTCTGCCATGAACTCAAACTGCATCAAAACACTGAAACAAGCTTCCTTTCATGTACCATGTTGCAAAAACACACCTCTGATATTTATAAAAGCTCCATGAGGCAGATTGGACTTTTCCCCCCACCAAAACAGTAGGAACAGTAAATAAACAATCTTTAATATAAATACATAAAGATCAGAATGTGTTCTAGGCACCTTTAAAATGTACTTATGTTAGGGAACAACCAGTATTCTTACTTATTTTTCTAATTTGCAGGGCTTCTATCTTAGAAAATGAGAACACATTTTGAATTGAAAAAAAAATATTTCATTTTCCAAACCTGGTGAAAGGAAAAAAACCTGGCAAGTACAAGATACAACATTAGCTCATTTTACTGACAAATAGCTCTCCTCTACGTCTGTAAAACTTGGATTTTATCTACAGACAAATATATGGAGATATTAAGAAAAAAGAAGTATCATTTTTTTTAACATTATTAAATTCCTGTATTGTTCTTTTGTTATGGGACAGGAAAAGAAATGCTACTGATAAGGAGAAAGCACTTTACTTGCTTTTCGGGAAATTTTAAAAAAATTCCAGTGACAGAGAAAAGAATAATTAAGTGTAGAGAAACTAGGAAGTTGTCAGCCAGAAACAAACAAAAAAATACATCCTCAATTCAGAGGAACATTCCAGTCCCTTAAAAACTCACACGAACATTAATTCATCTTGTGTTAATTCCTTCCCTCTTCCAACTTTACAGGCATCACTTCCTCTTGATGCAAAAAACACTAAGCAATAGAGATCACAAATCAAAAGCAGGAAGACATCCTATAAAAGAGTACATCCCGAGCTTGAGATGTATCAACAACTGATGTGAATTCACTATTCTTATCTTAGAGAGTATGCACCATTAAAAGAATGGTCTCACAGGCTTCGAAGTAAATTATTCAAATGCCCCAGCAACAGCATGCTTAGTGAAAGTTAACATGAACTAGAGAATCAGTCCAATTTTATTATTAGAGCATTTCTTTAAAAAAACCAAATATTTAATTTTAGCACTCTTAAATACCTTTCTTAAGAAAGTTACACTTTTCAAGAAGATAAAAGGAACCAGTTCTAGAAGTAAATGTAATGTGTCCATGAATCACAAAATAGCTTTTAAACTGATCAAAATGAGCTTTGATTAACTTTTTATCAATTATCTTTCAGAATGTCTACCATGCGCAACACTACTCAGACTAGGTATGGCTGCTCCGCCCTCAGTACAACTGCTTGTGTGTCTATCTGGTCTTCTTAGGGCAAAGCCCTTTCCATACTCATCTCAAACGACCCTGTGCCAGGCGGGCCAGCCCCAGGTCCGTTCTCCCCAAGTGAGCAGGGTACAGTCAGGAAGAGGCCAGACTGACCGCAGGGATCCATGCTCCATTCCAAAGAGCCCTCCTACTTCTGGACTGAATTCCTTTAAGAGGAATTTCACAATTAGAAAGGATTAAATTGTGGGAATGCTAGCTGAAGTAACACTATAGCGAGCAATCAATAAGGGGAAACAATTTAAAATTTTTCCTAGATTGTATAGAGAAAGATGATGCTGGGCTTTTGAGGTGGAAAAAACCGAAAAAGAATAGAATGGGGAGGCCAGGGAGAGAAAAAGACAAAATTTGGTAATCTTTGCAATTTTCACGTAAGTTAGCTCTACTAGCCTTCACTCAACAGAAAGTGGAAGAAACTGTAGAGGTCTATTTTTATGTGTGATTGTATGCACACAGCCCTGCCTCCTCTCATTAAGAAAGATTTTTTTCTTTTTCTTTTTGTTAAGTTATAACCCTCTTTATCCAAAAGAGTTTTTATCCCAGAAGATCTCTTAATCAAGATACTAGTAAATATACAACACTAGTAAGACTGGGAAGTAGAAAAAACACAGAATCTATCAGAGACTCCTTACCTATACTGATAAAATTGTAAGAACATTTGAAATGATCACTTTTTGACTAAATGTAAATTTATGCAAAAGTAATTATGCTCCCAAACTCTTTCTTGACCTTCTCTTTCACAGACATTTTGTTTTTTTAAGCAGAATATAAACCGTCTAGCTTGGTTGCATTGTCCACAATCCCAGACTATGGTTGTGGAATACTAATTACACTAACTAATGAGGCTTTAATGGCCTGAGATACCAAGGTAAGAACAGCTCAGGAATGACAATTCCTGGTCCTGCACACCCTCTGGCTGATGGAGACAAGCTGGCCTGGGGCAGCAGCTCTGCTCTGTGGGAGGTGAGAACCCCCGTGGACACAGAAGGGACAGCTCCCACTCCTTTCAAAGGAAGGGAGCCCTGCCATGGACAGTGGTCTCCAGTCAGAGCCAGCAGCTCAGAAGGCTTCCCGGGCTGGGATTCCAGATCCTTTGCTCACGTCAGGAAAAACCTTCATGGGGCCAGGGCTTAGCAGGACACAGCCGGACAAAGCAGCAACTCAGCAGCACTGTGTGACAGAGCACACGCCGAGCCCTGGGAATAACTGAGAGGTCACCTACAGCCGAGTTAGAAACCACAAACGTGTGAGGGGCTGCTCAGGGCTACCCAGCAGGGAAAACATCAACCTGCTAAAATCAGTCATTACACTAACATTTTTTAAGCATGGCCCCCAAAGAACACTATTTCTCTGGCTTAAAGTCCCAGGTTGTTTTCTGTCCTTTTAACAATAACAACAAATGTCTTTTTAAAAATACATATTAAGTATACGGTACTTAATCTTGAAATAAAGCATAGATGTATAGCCAGAACTGCTCACCTACAACTTCTGGTACTCCTTTAACTAAGCTGGGAATAGGAAAGGTAGGAGGACAGGCAGTGTTTACACTAGGCATATCTTGGGACAGAAAAGACGGCTTGAAAGCTCAGAGTTAAGAGTTAAAGCAAAGTAAGGGAAGAAAAAACCCATGAATGAGTGGTACAGAACATTATTATGCTATTTACAGATGACTGTATAGAAAGCATTGCTCTAAATGTTAAACCTGAAAACTTGGTTTTTACACCAATCCTATTTGTAACCCTAATGTGGGTGAATAGAAGGCTCCTTTACATTTCCACCCACACTCCTATTGGTAATTGCATATAAAATTAATAAGCACTTTTTTCGATGGGCACAAGAAATCACAACAACCAGAAGGTCATTGTATGACTTCTAACATTAAACTGCAAGTATAATTATTCAACCAAGTGCTCCTCTCCAACTGGTCTTAGGCCAAAGTTCTTTCAGTTTCCTGTTTTTATTTCCCAGATATTTGAAGCTGGTTTCCGCCTTTTGGAAGCCCTTTTTATTTTCCTTGTGCCAGTTATCAAGACATCAAAACAACAATGATTTAAAACATGTTTTTAAGGGCAATTCTTCAAAAAATTTGTACCTATGATATAAAAGTTTAAAATACCGATTTCACTGGCAACGTAAATAAAAAATATACTTAATAAAGTAAGTATATCTTATTTTTATTAATAAAAATAAGGAACTTTATCTACACTTTCTTTCCTTATGACATTGCTGGAATTTTAAATGAAACATATTTAGATTTTAAAGTCACTTTTATATATCGATGTGCTTTTATATCTACATCTATAGATATGTGTATATGTATGTATATACGCTCCAAAAAAGGAAAGACATACTATATTATCAATATGCAATTATCTTTACTGAGAGAGAGGGACAGCAACACAGATTTAAAGTTACATAATGTCCTTACTGCCTTAATCATACAAGTATCATTGGTGGCGACTGGGTAGCTAAAGGAAAAATCAGCTAAGACCTTGATGGTAATGAGGCTCCTGACTCAAATGGAAGATGAGGTTAAATGTGTTTGTCATCCGGTCAAGGGAAGAGTATTTCCAAACCTGAAAAGCAGTGTTAACTGGATTCCTCTAAAATAAAATTTTTAAACAATTTATATGCTTTCAGATGTAACTAGCTTAAAAAAAATAGAATCTATGATGAGTAATTTTAATGAGGTACTTAACTTAAAAATTAGGAAATTGCACATACAGAAGTCCCAAAGCAGAGAGGGTATGGTCCCTAAAACACAGTTCACTTGGCACCAGAATAAATAAGAATCAGAGTTTGAGAGGTTACCTTTTCTGGGATTTAGGGTAAATACACATATTAACAACAGTTTGGAATCACCAAGTGCTTCCCCCAAATATTTTCCCCTAAACTTCATAAACCTCATAAAATGTACAGAACCAGCCCATTTCCATCCTCCCTTCAACAGAATAATTAACAGTAGTGGTAGCTATAAGGACAGCCTGGTAAGTTTAATTCTGCTATATCATAATCTTACAGTATACAGTAGTTGTATTTTTGGAGAACATATAATTTAGTATATATGTTCCCTGTGTATTATTTTTACTATAATCAATACTGTATTAGAAAAATTTGGGGATAATGATATTTAAATACTATGCAGATCAATATAATTGAAAAAATATCCACAGACATAAGGTTTTAGATATACTTCTAAAGTTTAGCAAAGATGAAATGGGTCAATTTATATAAACGATCAACTCTATTAAAAATAAAAAATTTCCTCAGCATCCAAGTCTCAGGATTTGTTCTGTCCTTTACCATGTGGGGCCTATATATGCAATATAAAATGTCTCCATTGCATTTTCAATTTAACATTTACTTGGAAAAATTTTTCAAATCACACAATGAAATCATTACTATGTATTAACATTTGAAGTAAAGCACTCTGTAACATATGCTTTGTTTTTAAAAACAATGGAAGTAGTAGTAAAAATCAAAACTAGGTCCAGTGATTACTTAAAATTATGATGTTCTCTTACACCAGCACGACAAATCCATTTCTCTGTGCAGGAAAGTAGATTCACATAAACTATGACTTTGCTGTTCAAAGTGTGGTAGCAGTAGCAGCTTCTCCCGTGGCTTGTTGGAAATGCAGATTCCCTACCCCTAGTCCAGTCCTACTTAATCGAAATCTGTGTGTGGCCATCAAGCCCTCTCAAGGTTGAGAGGGCTACGAGACACCCTCCGGGCATGACACCCAGGCCTCCACGTGGACCTCTAGCCCCATGTGGGAGTGTCACAGGTTGGAGGGGGTGCAGAGCTGGGAACTCTGTCTTCCCCGTACTTAAAGGATGGCAGCAGGTCTCTTGCTACAGCTAAAGTGTCTCCATCCAGGAGTTCCAGTGTCAAAAGTGCTAGGAGAAAATTCTGTTGCACTATCTTAAAGGCAGAACAAATACTAATTAATATGCTCAGCTTTTTTGGATCACATTTTGTTGGGTGTTTTCTGTGAGCATTTCGCCCCATCCACACATTAAAAAACAAAAACAAAAACAAAAACAAACAAAAAACTCCCAAAGCACTCTTTAGGAAAGAAGTTCTATGAATAAAAGTGATGCAATTTAGGTCATTTAGAAAACGGCCCTTCAGTTAAAGGCAAACCGAAGTCAAACTGGCGAATCTGAGATGTAGTGGCACATGGCATATGCTCAATACTTTCTTTCTAAATGAATAAACAATTAAAGCAGCTCTCAAATGAAGGCAGCAGCCTCAGAGCCACTTGGAGAGAATGCTGAGGAGATTCTTCTGGACTGAAAAAGTCTAGGACCATAATCCTATGTCTTGACCACCCTTCTGCAATTATGTAATCATCTTGGTGCTCCTACTCTGATCTCATTCTAATCTCAGGTATGGGTCTGACCAGGACTACTATACTCAAATCCTTTTAAAGGCTTTTTTGGACAAGGGGGTACAAATTAAGACAATCAATTAACAATTAATTAAAATCACATAGTCCCTTCATACATCCTAGTATCATGCGTGCCAACAATTGTGCTTTTGACTAACTTGCAGTTGGCTAATAGTATTAGTCCTCAGACTTTCTTCTACTATGCTAACAAAGTCTTCAACGCTTCCTGCACCAGCCACTGCATGGGTCCTTTCATCTCACTCTCGGTGTGTTAACACTGCCAGTCACTTTTTCCCACCATTATGCACATTACTGTCACATTAATCTTCCTAAAAATGCTCATACTCCTCACATCACTTTTATACTCAAAAGTCATTAAAGACATCACACTCTTCCTGGGAGGATGACTCACAAACCCTTATCTCCAGTTCAGATCTCTGAGCTCCAGACTCATAACTCTCATCTTCCCCTTGATTCTCCATAGAGACCTCAAACATAACAAAACAAACTATCTACTGCATCTAACCTCCCACAAAGCTGCTCTCCGTGTAGTCCATGTTCTAGTAAGTGACACTATTATTAATATATATCCTGACCACCAGCCCCCAGCAATTATCTTGACAATCATCCCCCCTGATCTGGGAGTCTTCCCCTTCCTCATCTCCTGAAGTCAGTCAGCCACTAAAGCCCACTGACCTGACCACCTTAACTTCCTCTGATCTGTACCCCTTTGTCCATCCTTTCCTTTCTATCCTAGGCTGCTCTTACACTTTCCTTCCCTTCTGTTGAACCACCCAACAAATTTCTCAGAGCTGGGCTCAATTCCCAGTTCCTCCACAAAGCCTTCCTTGATTTATCCATGTTATGAATGCAGAGCGGTTCTCATGTGTTCACTCAGTATAAGACAATGATACGTAGCATCACATGCCAATTTTTGATTGTCTCTCTCTTCTCTAAAATATCTCAGAGAAAAATAATTCAATACAGTCAAAAATTATAAACAATTTAACACTCTAAGTGCTTTTAGCTAAAACAATGAGGGAATTTCTAAAGCCCCAAGGATCTTCCTCCTTTTGTAGAATGTTCTTCCTGAAACTCCGAACAAGAATGAGTTCCACATAATCTACACCTTTCTAGTAAACCACGTGATGTGTAATACAACGATGACTAGAAAGTACTTAAGAACACATTTTGTGGATCCCACACAGACACCTCTTCAGCTAGTCTCTGCCTGGTGAAAAATCACTGTGAATTGGGTTATTTTAATTTTTCTGTACAATCTTCCAACTAGGTTATACCTCTTTGTAGAAAGATCTGACTTTCCTCAGTAATATATCTTTGTAGTTCTCAGTATACTTACCGCGGAGCTATGTATGTATGAATGTTACTTAATGAGTTAGTAAATTACATCAAAATTACTTAAGCGACAAATAGCTCTATGTGGATGTAAGAACCTTTGAGTCCTCCCTAAATCTGCTGCTCTCCCTTGTAAAGGGTACTGCAATTTGCTTAAATCCAAAACCTAAGCGCATTCCTCAATTTCTCTTTCCCTCACCACCCAAATCAACATGCCCTATTAACTCTACTTCCAGATGACATCTCGAATCCACCTACTTCTCTCCATCTCCAGCTCTCAGGTACAGGTCACCAGGGTCTCTTACTCGAACTGCTAAAAAAAAAACCCTACCGACAGACTCTGTCCCCATTCTTGCATCTCCCTGCCCACAAACTGGTCTTTTCTCCACCACATATATCTTTTAAAAGACAAATCAAATTGCTCATGATCCCTTCACAGCTTTCCTACGTACTCATCACAACACCCACACACCGCAGCGCAATCTACAAGGCCTCCAGTGATCTGCCTCTTATCCTTCCCTCCCTCTCTCCCTACATTCTGGTCACACTGTCCTTTCTTGCTTTTTCTTGCTATTTTTTCCCCACACACCGAGCTTGTGCTTTCCTTAGAGCTTTTGCCATTGCCGTTCCCTCCGTATGGAATTCTCTCTCCTCAGATCATCATGAGAGCCTGACTCCTTTGTGCATTCAGGTTTCAGACCAGGTGGCCTTCCTTCTCAGGACACTTCCCTGACATCCCTACCTGAAACAATTTCCCCAGTGAGTCTCTAGCACAGCACCCTGATTATTTTTCAATGCTTTTATCACACTGTACGATATTTTCTTGTTCATTTATGTATTTACTGTCACCCTTCCCCCTCTGAACATGAGCTCTGTGAGATCTGTATCCTCAGCAACCACAACAGTGCCTTGTACACATTTGGCACTTAATAAATAATTGCTGGATAAAATGAATAGATGAATGTCTTCCAGTGTGTTTTATATTCTTCACTGAATATGGCATGGTTTCATATTTCTGATTACTTCTTGAATTTATGATGACCACTCTGAATTATAATAATTTTTTTAAAAGCCATGGACCCAAACTTGGAATCACAT
The DNA here is from genome assembly GCA_963574885.1 of Lepilemur ruficaudatus. NCBI lineage: Eukaryota > Metazoa > Chordata > Mammalia > Primates > Lepilemuridae > Lepilemur > Lepilemur ruficaudatus. Next base: position 37,490 of record CAUYRT010039940.1, read on the forward strand.
GCAAACTTAAAAGTCTAACGTTATTCACTGCATCATGGAAATCCATGGAAATTTTTAACTGTTGACTTTGACTATGATTACTAAGCTAAGAGTGGCCCTTCTAGAACACTGCTGGGGCAGCTGTTGAGGCTGGTGCTGTTTTTGCTGGTTTGGTCCCCTCCTCTGACCCACAGTGCATCAATTCTTCTTTTGTGGTGCTTGGTACAGCATATACCAAATCACTGATGAACAGGCAGCACAGCACAGAATTATAAGCTTTGTTAAGACCACAGGCAAGGTGGGATGCCTTGCAGGTCAGTCCCTTTATCAGGTTTCTTCTTCCTTGGAGAATGCTGGCTACTCTGACAAACCACTTTGCACAAAGCCATGGCTGTTATCCAGTATCCTCTTTCCTTTGAACTTTTGACAAAATGATTTTATGGTGGTTATTTTAGGAAAGAAAACAGTGGGCAAAATCCAGGACCAACTCCTTCCCTTTTAAGCAAATATAAGAAATACACAGCAGCTTTTTAATGTCCAGAAATTGCCAGTATTCTCCATAAATCTATAAATATTAAAATGCCCTGAAATGACCTCCACACATTTTTTAAATGTTATAGCTATGTCTGGAATTCATTTTCAGCATCATCCTCAAAAACACAGAAATGGGGACACATGTTTTCTCATTATGCTCTGCCAAGAATACTATTCTTCTTGCCCTATCCCCAGCACTGCACACATTAATACTACAAACTGCCCAAAAGGAGGCTTTAACTAGAACTAACTATTCACCTTCCCATAGGAAGGTGAAGCAAGTCTAAAATCACCAGTTCATCCATCATCACTGGACTCTTATCTCTACTTGGCTTTGCAAAATCACCCACGCCCTGTACAATCCTCCCTCCCAAACCCTTTTCTGGGCCTCCTACAGTTTCTCACCTGTCAAGAATAAAATCCCCTCTGCCCTCATTCTTCCCTCTGGGTGTTCCTTTCACCTTCTTACTCTCACTGAAACCTGGGTAGCCCCTGGCTACTCTTTTTCCCTTAAAGTCCTCTCAAATGGGGATGGCTTTATCACCCGCATCCCATAAATCCTGGGAGTGGGGCAGGTGTCCTCTTTGTTCTCATTGCCACTTTCAGATCATTCTTCTTTTTCCCTTTACAAAATAAAACCTTGTTCACTGGAAACATACAGTCACATTGTATCACCAGCCACATGCAGACGTTGCATTTATCTACAGAAATTCTGGCTCAGTGTCTCTCCCCTGGTACTCTTCCTTCTTGGCATCTTTCTTATCTGCAGAGGCAACCCATCCTGGCTCCCCGGTCTGACCTCCCACCTCCAGCCATCTTGCTCTTCACCCCTCCTCAGTTAACCATAAGATCCAAGGTCATTCTTAGCCCTCATCACAACCAATAAAAATCTTGCCATAAAGTATTCATTCCACAAATTCCTACTTACTTCCTTAACTATCCCCCTCTGCTCCAGTAATTCTTCAATCCCACCAGGCTCTCCCCTCCAGTAACCATATCACTCACTGTTTCTGTCTCCTTCCTAACGTAGATTACTTGATCACCATGAGTACCCTCTTGCATAACCCTCAATCCCGTGCCCTCTTTTCCCTCCTACCAGACTTTTCAGGAAAACTCCCAACCCTGGCTACCTTTCTACCTAACACCACACCTGCATCAGAACTAGAGAAAAAAACACAACTGCGTTGGCTGGCCTCTCTTCAAACATTTAACCATGAACCGCAGGTAAACTGTCAGCACCAAGAGGCTACCCTGGTGTGTTTCTCCAGTTAATTCACTCATCCTTGTCTTCGAGATGTGGATTTACATTTTCCTCTCCCTCTTCCATTTTCCACACCCCTTCTTCTACCTCCATCAGATGATGGCCTTGTTTTATACTTCTCTGAGAAACAGAAACAATCTCACTCCTTGCAGACTTTGCTCCTGCAACTGCCTCTCTTGCGTTACTGTCTTTTCCCTCTTTGTTGGATCACTCTCGTCATCACTCAAATACGCTGTAACAGCTCCCATATTTTTTAACCACCTCTTGATGCTTATATCCCCCTAAAACAAACACCCCAAATTTTCAGTACCATTTTATCACAAGAAATCTCAAAAGAGTCCTCCCAATTCTATGACTTGCACTATCATTCTACTTTTTCAGGTTAGAAATCCTAGAATCTTTGTGTGTTTTCAACCCTCCCTTATCTGCTAACAGATACAGTGGGTTCAGCCATCAAAGTGGTGTGTATCCACCTCTCTTCCTTGCTGTCTGCCTGCTACCACTCTATTCCAGTTTCCTGGCATATCCAAGTAACTGAAACAGCTCCCCAATGAGCCTCCTGACTGCAGCATCTCCCTCTGCTGATCCATTCTACATCCCACCACAGCCCAGTCTGCCTAACGCTGACTTCACCATCCTCTCTCTGCTCCTCTCTGCCCACAAATCTACAATGATTTCTCATCGCCCATGTTACCAGGCTCAAGCTCCCTGCACAATGTTTAAAATATTTCACAATTTGGTCCCCTCTCCCCTTCTCCATCTTTATTTCCTGTTACCCATCAACATAAAACTCTGCTCTTTTAGACCAGTTTCCCAAGTGCTTTACATATAAGTCATGCAAATTCTCACCTCCACATTTTATTGTTTTGTCCACATTGTTCTCACTCCTGAAATCCATAATCATCCCAATTCTAAATTGTTCAGACTCTACCCTCTACAATATCTTACCATACAATTCCATGCCATACTTTCTTGGCTCTGAACTCCTACAGCATTCCAAGTGTTTATCGCTATTAATGACTTAATTATTTATAAGTATGATTTCATCACTAATTCTTTCATATATACCCAATTATAAGTGGGCTTTTTCCTTCAAAATTGTTTCTCAGAAATAGGAAATTCCTTAATACTGACTTCTTACAAGATCTCACATACTGCAGGGAGCTTTATTTTGAATAACAAAGCACCAATTGTAGAAAATACATTAACCTTAAATGACCTCCACTAATTCCACATTTGAATTACATAGAGGCCATCTGATAGAATAAGTTTAAAATTAAAGGTAAAGAAATTTAATCAGATATAGTAATTATTCCTGTGGGAATGATCTCAAAATTGGAAGTTCTGGATCTCACAAACAGCCCTTTTAGAATCACTTAAAAAAAAAATCAATAAAGTTAATCTCTACATTGCAAAGATCATAAATACACACCTACCTAATTAAAAACCCAATGGTGCTAATTTTATGTGACTAGATATTGGGTCTGGGGACAAAACTTCCTGTGGATAGCATCATTCAAAACCTGCTGCACCTCAAGCAACCTAGATGGCAGTGAACAGGGTGTGCTCAGGGCCAGGAAGTTAAGTGATCTGGAAGGGCCCTGGGTGGAGACAATAACAGCTGGTGAGGCATTTGAAATGTCTGAATAAAACACTCAATAGTAAGAATGGCAAAAGGTAATGATTCTAAATTGCTATATTATTTTATTAATATACAATGTGACTTTAAATAAGTATGAGTAACTAAATTAGCAAATTAAGTATTTAAGTAGACATGTGACCACATCATCTACATCCCGAAGTGTTTATTTATATAAGTAATTGGCAAATACTCTTTGGTGGTGGGCAATGGGACTGGGGAGCAAAGGACAACCAGACTATAGAAATGAGTTAGGTAACTGACGGTATTGTCTAAAGTCACGACGTGACTGGAAGAATACTTGGCATGGGTCTTCCTAGGCCTGTTACTCATGAATTGTGTGGAAGCACATTTCCCAGTGTTCAAATTCAAGGACAGGAATAAATGTTATCTAAGATCATCTGCAGTTGTAAAGTTTTATTTCTATTGTTTTCTACTCTATTCTCTTTTAATTTGACTCAGCAGCATTGGCAAATACAAAGAGAAATGTTATTTTATAGGCTAATGCAAATTTCTTCTTCATGACCGTTTAAAGTAACTTGGAAACATTAATACATTTCAGAAACTTTAATCCTGCTCTACTGCCCTTATGAGCTTGATTTCCGAACCTCGTGAATCCTTGGTATTCCAAACTATGTTGCCAACCTTTCCATCTTACAATGATATCATCTTAGAGATAAAAGGTATATTTAAAACTATCTCACTCTCCATTCTTTTTTTTTTTCCCCAAGAGGAAACTGGGGCTGAGAGAGAGTTCAGTGCTGATAAGGGGCAGGGCTAAGACCCAAGCCAGGCCTTACCCCACACATTAATTTTGGTTGTGAGCCGTGGCACTAAGCTTTGGCTACTCCACTGGGATTACGACAGTTAGGAACCACATATTAGTAGAATTTTCTTGTTACTTTTAATGTAACTCTTGACTTCTCTCCAGACGTGAAGTTTCTAATGATCCATCCACAGGCTATGTGATTCTTGCCCCCCCGGCAAAACCAGCCTAAACCTTCAGTCATCACTGCACAATTCTCCTGCCTCTTCTAAAGAGACACTCCTTGCCAGATGAGCCGAATTTCTAATTAGCAGACTCTCCTCAGGGAGCACCATCCTATGGTAAATCAAGCAGAATAGACCTGGTGACAATAGATGCTTTTTTCACGCACACCACTCATGAAATTATCCACGATGCAGAGGTGACCCAGGCAGGCCGGCACAAAGTACCCTACTCACACAACCACAGCACTACCAACCCACGGCTTCCAGGAAACGTGCACAACAATACAGCAGCACCTGGTAAACTTTGTGCATTTTTAATTGGGATTATAAAAGCTACCAATATCTATACACTTGTCTGCCTTTTCAAGCTCAAATTCTATTGTTGTTCAGAGTTACATGATGCTAAGGCTTATGACTGGATAGTTACCAAAAATTAATGCTTACCTTCAATCCTCTTTAAAGCTGAAAGGCACATATCCTTCCTTGGAAACTCAAAGGGATTGCTGCAGGTTCGAATGGTGTCACATTCACATTTCCCATTGATTATATTGCAGCCAGAAATAAGGTTTTCATTGCATGGTTCAAAACCAAGCAGTTGGTCATCATCCCAGTTCTCATCTGTAAAACAATTGACACCAGGTAACGTTTACTTGCAGCTTCCTTCAAAGGCCTGTTTGAGAGCAAAAAGGCATGGGGGTGTCAAGATTAACATCCAATTTTGATACCTCAATTTGCAAAAGGTGGTTTGACTGAAATCTTACAAATGAACAAAACCCAACCTCTTCCTAATAACTGAGAAGTCAAAAACAGCCATACATGTAGATATTAAACAGCTATATATACAAATGTTTACGATCAAAACTACTACTTATGTGTTATTACAACAATTGAGATGATGCCTTTAAAATTTTTAACATTAAACAAAGATCCCTGGATTTTTTTTTATTTCAGATTATGGGAATACAAATGTTTTGCTCACATGGATTGCTTTTGTACTGACTGAGTCAAAGTTATAAATGTGCCCATCACCCAGATAGTGTACACTGTACCTGGTTAGGTATGATTTCACCCATATCCTCCTCCCCACTCCCACCTGCTTAATTTCTGTTGAGTTTTACTTCCATGTACATGTGGTGTTTGTTTTTCCATACTTTAGATATTTCACTTAGGAGAATGGTCTCCAGTTCCATCCAGATTGTTGCAAAAAGTATTAATTCATTTTTTTTTATGACTGAGTTGTACTGCATGGTATACATATACCACATTTTATTAATCCACTCATGAATTGATGGGCACCTGGGTTGATTCCACATCTTTGTGACTGTGAATCGTGCCGCAATAAACATTCTAGTGCAGGTTTCTTTTTGATAACATGACTTTTTGTCCTTTGTGTAAATACCCAGTAGTGGGATTGCTGGGTCAAATGGTAGGTCTACTTTTAGTTCTTTGAGCAATCTCCATACTATTTTCCACAGAGGTTGCACTAGTTTGCAGTCCCACCAACAGTGTATAAGTGTTCCTATCTCTCCACATCCATGCTAGCATCTACTGTGGATTTTTCTGTGTTCAGTAAAATTACAGTCACATTCATCAATCTATAAAATTAGTCCCCAGAAAGCTAACTGTTTACTCTATCAGCAGAGGCGAACTTCAGGTTTAAAATAGCTCTTCAACGTAATACATCAAGGCAAATATACATCAAAAATCAGATACCACTGAAAGAGTCAAGAATGAGACACAACGGAGGAGATCCTTTCCAATGCATTTCAGGACAGATTGCTAGTGTCTACCGCAGCCTAGCCAAAGCCAGAAATGACAACAAAACTTAGGGCTACAGCCTAGTGAGAGGCTGAGGTAACTGAATCCTAAAGCTGAGATCAAATCAGGCCCTGGTCACAAAACAGAGTAGACTATACTAAATAAAGCAGATTTTAAGACCAGCTTTCATGGGACTCAGTTCCAAAAAAAAAAAAAAAAAAAAAAAATCAACAAATACAACAGAAACACTGGTGGGCTCAATTCTTAATAATATTACTCATAGTTGAAAAACCTCTTAGCTTCCTCATAGGAATCCTTGGGACACTATGTGGGTTTTCCTCCCTCTTAACATTATCTTTAACAGATACTTTATCTACCTGAACTGGGTACTGACTGTTAAATAGTAAACATGTTTCTGATAACCATTCTGAAGAGAATTTTTGAAAGTGCTTGAATTTAAGAAAGCTTAAACCTGTTGCTCAAACTAAGGTAGGTATAAATGCCATCTTAAGAATGCGTTTTCATAGAAGACAGTGTAAACACACGGCTCTGATTTTTAAAGGACTTTTACTTTTGGTATCATCACTTAGTGCATAAATTAGCAAAAGTCTGGTCTCCCTAACAGAAATAAATAATTTTCGTGTCAAGGGGTCTTCAGAAGAATACCAGTTACCAATATAAAGAGCTTCAGGGTGATTCTTTGAAAAAGGAGAACATAAAACCTCCTGTGTTTGCATTTCAGGAGATCAGGCTCACTTATTTGATCAAAGGCTCAGCTCTTAATAAAATGATTATCTTTTGAATTTGAAGCTTAACCAGAAATGCAATTTGTGCCTTAAAATTTGTTTTACTATTGGTCCTTAGAAATAACATGTATATAACATACATACACACAAAGGTACAGTTATATATTCAAGGCAACAGTGAAATTGCTCAGGTAGCCTGAAAGGAAAACCAGGAAAGAATACCACATTGAAACAATTCAACACGGGGAAAACAGGTAATATTTATCTTCAGTTATACAATACAACAAAATGTGCACCTAAATGATTGCTTATCTCTGTTTAACTGCTATCATGCTAGGAGTACTACAGTTCAGTGAAATCTGCCACGAAGCAATTTTTGTGACTATATATGCAAATCTGTAACTCAAAGATCGTTCAACCTTAAGAATTTAAAAACACAAGATATTCGAGTAACATTTGAACCACCGAAAAAGTACCCATATCTCTCTTCTCTTCTTATTATTTTTGAGTGGTAATCCTTTTTACTGTTTCTGTAAATACTGTACAGTTATTGTACAACTGTACAGTACATTGACTGAGTTGATTCTACCACAGAATTTTTCCACAATAAACATCCCTAGCCTCCGTTATAACTGGAACTCCCTGAAGACATCACTCTCCTGAACTACCAAAATGCCCTTGAAGCTGGCTCCCTGCCACTATTTCTTGTGTCACCCCACTTCATTCCCCACACTGTCACCAAAATCATCTTCCTCAAAAACCACACCTGCTCAGTGGCTGGCTCTTGCCAACAAGAAAAAGTCCAAACTTACTGTCAAACAGAAGGTTTTTCATGACAGGGCCTGTACCTACTTCTGTAGACTTATCTTTCACCAACCCCCTTCTCACATCCTAATGCTCTACCCACACCAAGGTTCTCCCTGCGAACCTGTAATCATTGCTTCCATGCTTTGCTCATGGAGCATCATCTGCCTAGAACACCTCTTTCTCTTCTTTCTCTGTAACTCCTATTTGTCCTTCAAGACCTAGTTCAAATGTTACCTCTTTTGAGAAGTCTTCTCCAGCTGCCCCAGGAGAATGACCTGTTCCAGCCTTCACGTTCCCACAAACATCGCGCAGACCTGTTGTCCCCCACCATAGTGGTTTTACATAAGTGAGACTTCCCCAACAGACAAAGGGTTCTCGCAGGCAGGAGCTGGGTCTTACCCAACCTTGGAATTCTCTTAACCCCAACACTTTGTAATATAGTGTTCAATAACCATATGTATATTTCTCTTACAGAGCATTATACTTTAAAATAATTTAACAGAAAATCAGCAAGGATTGAAAGCAAAAATTTAATGAGGTTTGATTACAGAAATTGAATCTGAATATATATATATAGATAGATATTTGATGTCACTGGTATGGTCAATACAGTTATCTTGGATTTTTTTTCTTAAACAGAACGTGCCTTATTAAAAAATATATGTCTAGTGTGTGTGTACATATATAAAACATCAAGGAAAACTGTTTCAAGATAATGCAAAGAACATGTTGAAACAATATAAATCTTATTTTAAAAACAATCATTAAAGTATTGTATGATGCACACATTTCAAAGAAATGCTTGGACGTATTGGTACATTTCTCACTAAGCATCATCTATCATTAATCTCTTTGCCACTGCAGCCCTAAGACTTCAATCTCTTATCACCTGGCTGGTATCAACCTGCACTCCAAGCCGCCCATCTCAGAGCCAATTTTGTTTTCATTGCCAGATGCTTTTCTCCACTGCTTCACAGGGAGACTATTTCCTCCACAATGTGGAATCAGAGCTAAAAGGCTCTTGCTGAGCTGCGTGGCTCCTGAGTGCACCTGAAGATGCACAGGTAAGGTCGACCATCCCCTCAGGAAACGCCGCAGCCACCACGTCCAGTCAGGCAGCATCTCCGACTCTAGAGCCAACAATGTCACGTGCTTTTCTTTTCTTTTTTCAGAGTAAACCCTTTCGGTTCTCTGTCCCCTCCTAATCAATACTTTGTTTTTCTTCTTGGCAAATTAGTTTCCGTAGCAACCAGCATTTCATAGGATCAAGTACAACATGCTTCTGAGACAAATGCTTTTATGGTTTTCTATTACAGAACATTATAGTTTAAAATAACTTAACAGAAAATCAACAAGGACTGAAAGCAAAAATTTAATGAGGTCTGATTATAGAAATCGAATCTGAGCAAATCTGAGCCCAACAGTGCTGCTGACAGCGCTTGGCAAATTATGTTTTTAAATCTCTCTTTTCCTAAGTAAATCCATATACGCAGCCCAAGGATCAAGATTCTGGTTCTCTGACATAGTTCCTGGCTTTCCCTTGGACTGATCAGGGGGGAAAAAAAAAGAGTTAAAAACATGGGTACTGGCCTTTATTTATATCAAATAGGGTTTTTATTCCTGGTACTCTAAATGTGACAAGATACAGTTTCCTAGCCTGAAAGGTCAGGGCAAATGAGGTATCTCTGCAAATGTATTTTTAAGTTCATAACTTCTAAAAGATATCAAATCAGGATATTAGGTAAGTTATTTTCTCTAACTACAAAATGAGAGAAATCTAATGATTTCATGAATGAATTCAAATTCATACATAGTCAATGATGTCCAATACTGGATTTTACAGTGAAGAGTCAGATGTATCTAATTGCTAACCCAACATCTACACTTGGATGTTTAGACGACTTCTCAAAATATAATGCTATAATGCTTTTCCTCACGACAACCACTGTATTTTCATATGCAGCAGAATTGCTTTACGTGTATTTCCCATCTCATCCCACAGAATAAGATGTGTAATTAAGGTCTGAAATATAATAAAATTAATAACTTGCATAGCTTTAATCAAGGGCATTCTTAAGGGAATCTGATTTATTATTTTGTTTATTCAATTTTTTATTATTTACTTTACTGCAAGGGCATAGCAATGAATACAATGACTTATTAGCACAGTTCGGTGCCAAAGCCTCTATTCATGCTAAGGTGTCAGTAGTTTTACATACCATTGTTTTTGCACCATTGTTGCAAAGTTGATACAGGGAAAAAAAAGCAAATAAAATTTTAATATTAGTAAGGAAATAGTTTTGTCCTCATATACCACCTGAAAAGGGCCCATAGGTCTGCAGCCCTCGCTTTTTTTGAGAACTGCTGTTCTAAAGGGTGTGTCCCACTGCTACACCTGGGCCAAGGCAGCGCAGGATCCCGGTCCGAGAAATAACAAAGAGCAGTGGGTCCCCCTTCTAACACCACTGAACCATAAAAATGCATGTTTCTTTAATGTGATTTAGCTCACACGAAACTGGTAATTAGGAAAAGGGTGTCCGTATAATGCAGAAGTTCTGTTGGTTCCTATGTGATTTTTCCCAACACATTAATGTTATGAAAAAATCAGGAGCAAGTTTTCTCACAATTAAAGGAAAAGTCTTAGCAGTACATGAAGACCTAAAGAAAAGGCCGGTAAGCTTATTCAAATTCCTTCCTTTAATGCAAAAAATGACTGCTCTAGTGGCTGAAATTTCCATTACGCTAAACTATCTGGGGAGGTTGCAAGTATAAATGAAAAAGCTGGAGACTTTTCCCCCGTACTTAAAAAAAAACACAACATGATGAAGAAACTACTCCTGGATCTTATGTTTGATTCTGATGATGCTGGTCTCCATTAGAAGTGAATGTCTTCACAGCCCCATGCCCTGAAAGGAAGCAGCGCAAGCTTCGGAGCATGTAAGGCTGCAAAGGATGGGCTGCCGCAGGTGCAAATGCCAGGGGTGGCTTACCTGCGTCAGTATTTTTATTTGGGTTCTTATTGTTTATATTTATCCTCATGGACACAGTTCCATAGATTTTGAGTGACCTCCCCCAACCCTATTTTTCCCAACAGCTCTCTTATTTTTAGTATAGTGAATGGTTTTGCAGAATATGAGTAGTTCGTTTTTCAAGAGCAAACGTATTGCCAAAGCAGAAATCACCTGTACTTCTGATAGCCACAATCGGCCTTGCCACGGACTTAGTCTTTCTGCTCCATAAAGTATCTTCCAGTATTCTTGGTGATGCCTAAAATTCCTTTCTTCTACATTTGATGTAAGAGATTTTCCATACAAAGTATAGCTAGAAAGAAGTTTCCAACCTGAGGGTGGGAAACGGGGCACTGAGGAGAAGGATGTGAAGGCAGAGGCTTCTTCTTACGAGCTGTGTGAAGACACCCACAACTTTAGATTTGTGAAGAGGCAGCTCCAGGGAACACACCCCTCTGTGCTCAGGAGCTATAGGAACCAGCTGTGGAAACACAAACCTGAATGGTCCTGGACTCAACCTCTTTGGCCTTCAACGTATCTTTCCATCTTCTTGCTGGTGTCTGAAATTCCACTAACACGGAATAAGACGTTTCAGGTATGCGCGCACTTACTGGACAAAGTACTGTGTGTTAATCGGAAACCTCTGCCTTCCTGAAGGTGGAAGGCATTTGTATCCTCAGAGCCTTACCTTTCCTACCTTGTATCTGCTTTGGTTAATGGAGTTTACTCCAAACCAACAGATAGTTGTACCCCATTATGTGGCAATCCACTTACCAGAAATATGCCATAGCAGATATTAAAAAGCAAGAAACGAATTCATGGTACACACTCAGAGGCTCACAGTAATGGAATTCTGCTGGCAGAGGGGAAGCTTCTGGGAATATATACCAAATTAATTCTCCAGCTGTTCACATATCCCTGTGGCTACAAGAAGATGCAAATAGCTAATACTGGCATCTCTTTTCATGCCAGCCTAGAAACTCCAGTGTAATGCAAAATTGCTGCTCTTAACTCCCCCAGCTCGTGGCTGGCTGCTATCAGGTATTCGGTTCTGCTCCAGGAGGAATCTAATACAGTCAGCTTTCATTCTCTCTGCTTCGAGCTTAAGGCCAATGTTCCCAAAGCTGGTGCTCCCCTCTCCCTGCCTCTCCTCCTTGCACTGTAATCAGTGCAAAGCAGAAAGGGCAAATTTATGGTTATCAGTAGAAATGATTCACGTTACAAAAATTTGTTTTACAGGCATTTCCACAAAGTGAAATTATGTTAGGTGTATGTAACCATACACCAGAGTAGACAAAGCCTGAGTCTCTAAAACAATGGAAATACTAAAGTATGCACACAACTATTTGCTGAAGACTAATTCTCAAACTAAACCAAACTTTTAAATATATAACAAACAAGAATGTTGATTAGTATTATGTCCGAGTGAGGAATTCATTGAGAAACCAGCAGCACTGAACCAATTTTCTAAATCAACTTACAGTAAAACTTGTAGTAATGATAAGCATATGTTCTATCGCTGTACTTTTCATCAGACACCTCCACAATAAACAGAGGAGGATCAGAGATGAACTACAGAATGTAAATTCTTTCATTCATTCATCCTTCCATTCAATCATTCATTCCTCAAACAGATATTGGGATTTATTACGCACCATAAACTGAGCAAGGTGCTAAGGATTTACAATGCTAGGAAAGAGGAGTTTACAGTACAACTTTTCCACCATTCTAATCAAAATCACACCAAGTATTTGAATAAAATGTTCCCAGGACTTCTGAAAAACAAAGGACAGGGTTAAGTAAGGGAAGGATAATTTCCTTTCTGATAGCAGGAAGCTGGTGGGGAACAGGGAGGTATTTAAGAGAAGATAAGCAGTGTCTCTAGAAGCAAGGATTTCACGGAACAAGAAGAGATGAGGGCAGGAGAGATTTGGGCTATAGAGCACAACTCTCCTGTTTCACAATTCTGCCTAAACTAGGGAATACCTTAAACTGCATATGGGAAAAGCAGACAGCCCAGAAGTGGGGTGGTATAATGAGAGGGGCCTAGCTGGCCCAAGAGACCACAACCTCAGCTCTCTGTCACTGGCTTACAGGGGGACCCTGAACGAGGCATTTAGCTCTCCAGGCTCCAATTTTCTACTTAGTAAAAGGAGATGGAAATGGATAATTCATGAGGTCCCTTTAGACTTTACCCTCATGTTTCTTTGATTCTGGCATCTTTGCTGAAATTGTACAATGCTAACCATTTACTGAAAACAGTGCTAGAGAATCACATGCCTATGGTGGTCATAATTTAAATTTAAAATTGTTTCCCATTATCAGACCAGTCGGAGGTTTTGAAAACAGAGTCACTATGCATAGTAGGGTGAGCCAACGGTGCTTTTAATATAATAAATATCACTTTCCAGGATCTTTCTAGCACCTCCATTCTTAGAGGATTCACTAGCTGAGGTCTCAATAAATCTGATTTTATAAAACAGGACTGACGGCTGTTGAAGCTCTGTCACTATACAATTGTCCATACTTCTGTATATATCTAGAAATTTCTGTAAGTTTTTTAAACTGGGACGGGCTTACAGGAAAATTTACCAAATACTTAACAAATGAAGAATGGAGGTGCCACATATGTCCACACTGACAGGACATAGTTAAGGCCGTTTAAAGGGAAATTTCGCAGGATGTAAGAAAGGTAAAAACAGAAAACAAACGAGCCCTTAGCTCAACTGAAGCATTCGAATAAATTGGAAAAAGAGCAACAGAGCAAGTCCAAAGAAGCCAGAAGAATGGAAATAATGAACATATGGAGAAAGTAAAAGCAACAAAGGTGGTAACAAAAGAAAAAACTGGTTCTTCAAAAAGATTATTAAGACCTCTCATAAATTGCTTATGATTAACAGTCACAGACAGCATGTTAACTCACCCAGGCACTTTGGGACATAAACATATTTTTTTCAGTTTCTCTTTTGAATCAGTGGTTTTAAAAGGACGTTACTCAAAGTTAGACATTAAATGGTTACATTTCTGAAATTATTTAAAATCATCAAGATAGGTATTTGAATGCCCATTTAAATTGTTTTCCTAGCTGCAATTAGTTGGACTGCATTCTGTGGCACAGAACTTAACTCCCTCACATTTCCTCTGCTTTGAGAGTAGATCCTAATGGTTTTAAAGGGAAATCTCAGGTCTTCTCTGCCGGCTCATGTCCATGCAGTGCTGGACCAGCCTTCTAATTCAGGCACATGCCATTATTAAGCAGTGCAGCTGTCTCTGAACTCGAATGTTCATTAAAACATGAAATGGTATGTTTTATCTGGCTCCAAAGAATATCAGTTTTTGGTTATCAAATGTACTGCCGCTTAAAAATTAATAAATCTTGGTTGAGGAAAAAATTATCTTGCAGAAGCATCTAATCATTTCCAATTTCATCTCTTCATCAAGATACTCTAAAAGCCGCCTATGGATTAAGCCAGGTCATTAGCTGTCCCTTACAGACCTGGCTCAGTGTTTTATCCATTTACAGAGGTGCTTCAATGTAAATAACACCCAGCGAGGAGTGTTATGAGAGCATCTCCATCAAACTTCTTAAGGATATGGAGTTGCAAATCAACAGTCTACAAGATAAAGTCCAACATGTAGTCATCTGAGTCCCTGGCACGGAACACAAAGCCTGTTTAGATTCGATCCCAACCTCTCTCTCCAACCTCATCTCCTCCACGCTACCCCCTTCCTCTAACAATATTTAGGGACTACAGGTTCCTACATGACCCATGATGTTTCATGACTCCATGGCTTTGCACAAGCTGTTCTCTCAGCCTAGAAAGCTTCTTTCCTTCATCTGCTTTAAAAACTCCTCTTCTTCTTTAATGCTTTCTCCAGGTTTCATCTACCTTATAGGGACTGAATTAAGTATTATTTTCTCTACAGGACATCAATTGTATATCTGTTAAAATTATTCCACTTATGGCAGTAATGAAATTGCTCATCTGATCTCCTCTACCAGAAAGCGCATTTTGCAAGCCAAAGATCTAGTTTTACTCTTCATTACTGAGCTATTATAGGGCTTAGCAAACAGTAACTTAGCAAAATAAATATCCGCTGAAGAAATAAATAAGGACGGGGAAGATGACGCCAAGAGGACTTGAATTTAAACAAAGCAATGTGGATCTTTAAGTGTCAAACTTTTTCTGGAAAGTGAGTTTGGTGGTAGGGGAAGAAAGTCAATTATTTAGAAATAACTGAGAAACATCTTTGGATCTCCGTCTTCCTACTCATGAAATATTAATACTTACTCAAGTTTTCTTTTAACCTCAATATTGTATTATCCAGCATTTCCACCTATCAATATTCATGACATGTCAAACGAGTGAATGAATATAATATGCCTCAACCATGTTAGATAAATAAATAATAACTTAAATAATAAACTCTTTTATCTTCCTTTCTACCACTTCTGTATATCATGACAATAATTAGATAATGTGACACAAGTTAATGCTTCTTGCCAGAAAGTTACTTGTGGACATGAATAATGCAGAGTACCATTTTATAAATATTAATATGTGTTCTAATCTAAAGTATGTTTAGTCAAATAACCAAGAGCAAACCCGGAGACCAGGTATGGGAATTGCACTCATTCAGAAGTGCCAACCAACCACTACAGTGAAAAGAAATGTGCCCAGAACCTCAAGTTACAACAACTGAATAAACATGGTGTTCTGAAAATAAGTACTTTTGAAAGACATAAATTTTTCATTATACTAGCTGAACAGTTAGCACAGATAATAAAGCACATAATCACCTCCAAGACGAATTTTCTGGTTAACAGCTAATGCTTACTGAGCACTTTCTATGTGCCAGAGCCCGGAAAAAGCGCTCGCCATGGAGTAGCCCATTTCAGTGAGGACGGAAACTGATCAACCTAGGTCTAAATTCCACAGAGACGACTATCAGGCAGGTGATGTGAGGAAGTGAAGAAACAGGGAAGTCAAGTCGGGTGGTCAAAGGCTGGGCGAAATTTCAAGTGAATCCAAAAGACCTAAGCATCAGAGAAATGAAGGACAGGGATACTTCCAATTGTCCCATCTCATTCTGGAGAAATGCATCTCTACCAAGCACCGCCTAGAGACTTACTGCTGACAGTCACTTAACCACAGGGAAAGGCAGAGACCTCCCTATGACACCTTGTAGCCAAGACACACAGAGTGGCAGGAGCACCTTTGGAACCATCAGAAAAACAGAAAACCCAACAGTACAAACATGATCTCAACTATTCCATCATCCAGGAAACAAGAGTTTCTTTGTTAAGGCAAACAATGCCTTTATGTATAGCAATACTCCTGAGGAGCAAATACTGATTTTTAAAAGGTGTAATGATCTGTAAGTAGCATTACGGAATCTTTACAGGGTAATAACTTTGTGAAATCAGTTAGCAAATGTTTTGCAAGGATTGTTTTCACAAATCAACTTGAGCACTGTTACAAACTTTACCTTAACAATTTATCTGAATTCTTCAAAGTAAACCAAGTGGAAGGTGATAAGCGAAAGAGGGATATAATTCCAACGATTATATTTCTAAATGATCCTTACCATTAATTCTAGAAAGAAATATCTTCCCTAAATACCTTGCCTAAAAACCCAAACCTCTGATTTTTTTTTTTTTTGGTGAAACAAGTTTATCGCTATGCTTAATCTTATTTACTCCTACATAATCCAAGAATCTGGTCTGGGCAACAAAGTGCAATTTGCCTGCAATTTTCAATGAACACTGTTCCATGTGCACGGTATTCAATTTCCTACTGTTACCCGGTATTGTCGTCAGTGAAATTTTGACCTGTAAGTCCAGGTCTTTTTTCTTAAAACATCATTAAGATCCACCTTGGCTGCTACAGGTATATGTGGGCAATAGTGCTATAAATTAGAAATGAGAACCAGAGAATCAACTGTGGCCTATTAAACAACCTCATCAGCAGATGGCCTGATACATTGACTTTGACGGCATCAGTCCCTGAAATTCATCTTAAAACTCTCCAGAAAGAAACAAGTGTAGATTAGGGGACAATAAAAAACAGGGCTCTTGCCTGAGGGCGAGTCAAGAAATGAAAGTTAATATCTGAGAAGGTCTGTGATTTACACACCAATGGTTTAATCCCTAAGATTCATGCGAAATAGACCATATAAATAAATATAACAAGAACACAGAAAGATTGTTCTTGACCATATAAATAAATATAACAAGAACACAGAAAAAAGTCTTAAGAACATGTTTGAAAAACACATTTGCACATTTCTCACAAAATTAGAATTTCCTTTTTGTATTATCTTAACCTCTAAACCTAACAGATGGTAACACAAAATATATCTAGAAATCTATGATGGGTCTCTCTGGCCTGTAGGGTCAAGTCCAACGCTTCACACTAAGAAAGGAGGCCACTGCCCGGCCCACTGATGTTCCAGTTGCTTCCCCCTTGCAGCCAGCACCTCGCCCCTTCCCAGGCCACTGAAGCCTTGGGCTTTGGCACTTGGGTCCCCTGCCTGGAATGCCCTCCCCAGGTTGGGGCAGGGTTCACTCCCGCACTCTTTCAGGTCCACCATTGAACTCTACTTCCCCAAGACACTGACCATTCTATTTATAACTCTGAACCAGACATCACCTCTGCAGTCCCTGAATCATTTCTCAGCCTTATTTTTCTCCATAGCACTTATCTCCTCTGGAAGCTGTATGTTTTCCTTACTAATTTTATTCTGTCTCTCTTTACCAAAAAGCACCAGGTTGGTAGGGCTGGGCCCACACTATGTCCTCCATACAGATTTACTGAATCAATCAATTCCCTGAGTACTCTGAGCATTTGCACTTCAATGGACCTTTGCTGATTCCATTTCCTCTACTTAGAAATGCTCTTTCTCCTGTCCACCTAGAAAGCTGTGCCCGGCTTAAATGTCTTTTCTTCAAAGAAATTTGATTTTGATATTCTCCCACCCGCCTATGATGCTTCACTTATCCTAAAGTGCTACTGAGCTTCTTAGGAGCAGAAACTGCCTCCTATGTTTCCATACCGACTCCATGCTGAGCTGAGTAGGTGGTACACAGGGAGTTGTAATACTCACCTGCTGAATGGAGTAAACAAACGGTAAACCTGAGTAGGCAACCACTCTAAGATGTAACATTAATACCACATGGGGAAAAAAAGCAGCAGCTTTAAAAATATTCTGTATGTATCTGTTTGTCTTTCAAGTTTGTTTAATTTCTTCACTACTTAGGCATTCTTATTTAATATCTTTTTGAAATGGCTGAGATGCAAAAAAAAATAAACATTACAGTAATTTAGACCTTCCAGGGACTAAGAAACAGGTAACTTTCAGGTATTAAAATGCAATAGTGTCAAAGTTAAAGAAAAAATTTATATGTTTCTACATTTCAAATTAAAACATATGCAGGCATAAACATACACACAGAGAGAATTACAAATTTGCTTCCAAAAGGAAATGTAAATAAAACATGTGTGAATCACTGTGTCCTTTTTTTCCCACATGCTACAGCAATATGTATTCCCATATGCAGTTAAGTAGGTGGATTTCTCAAGATCATGATTCTACAATGTTATTCTATTTAAGGTTCTTTTGTTTTTTTAAAGAGAGGTGGTCTCCTTCTGCTATCCAAGCTGGAAGTACAGTGACATGATCATAGCTCACTGTGGCCTCAAACTCCTGGGCTCAAAGTGATCCTCCCACCTCAGCCTCTCAAGTGGCTAGTTACAGGTACACAACACCACACCCAGCTAATTTTTTGTTGTTGTAGAGACAGAGTCTCAGTGTGTTGCCCAGGCTGGGCTTCAACTCCTGGCCTCAAGCGAGCCATCTGCCTTGGCCTCCCAAAGCGCTTGGATTACAGGTGTTGGCCATCACACCTGGCTTAAAATTGGTTCGGTAAAATAAATCATAGGAAAACTGTCCAACTAAGAAAACTCACAATTTGTCAAAATACATCTAATTACTATCTATTTTATTAGGTTCAATACACATTCCAAGAACTAATAGTTTTTAGGACATAAAAAGAAATAACAAATGCAGAAAATTCACAAAAGATGCCCTGATCAAATCTACATCCCATTTAATAATAATAATCACCAGCTTTCAATGGATTAGACTATGTAGCTTGAAATTTATATATTTACAAGCACTTAAAGTAATCTTTAATAATACAGTTGTCGTGAACTTCCGAATTTATGGAAGATTGGTACATTCTCAGGGCAGACCGGAGATGCACACCTTGAGTAGGGGACACCCTGGCCTGCTCAGCTGCTGTGCTGCCTGCAACACCCCAGTGGACCTCACCTAGAGGCCCTCGGTATCAATCAGGTGGAGGAAGGGGTGCTGCACATCTGGGTTTGTAAGCCCAATAAATCAGTGCAACAACCAAGACATTTCCAGTTAGCACCAGGGCCACTATTCCCAGGGCTTCATACGATGTCCTGAGAGAAGAAAGGAAAGGAGATTAGCACCCTTGCTTCAGACAGGATATGGCATGGCCATGGAACACTAATTATTGTTCAAGGTAACCCTGGGCACAGGAAGAGTTAATTTACTCAGCACAGAGAGATTCCGGTTGCAAAGAAAGCCCAATCCCTTCAGGTACGGTGGCAGTTAGGATTTCTCTCCTCTTAAACAGGTGTTTCAGAAACAGACTCTGACTATAGTTTCTATTCCTTTCCCAAGAACATGGAATTTAAAATTAACTATCCCCAACGAAAAGCTGGCTTGCCATCACGTGCAGTTTGGAAACAGCATGATCTGCTAGTGATTCCGCAAGGGTTTCCATGAGGCAGTTCCAAGCCCTGGCTCTGCATTCCGGTTACGCAAAAGGCTTTAACTGGGAGGAAGTTGAGGATACAAGGATCCCTTATCTGGCAGAGGAGCAAAGAGTGGTGGGAACATCACCACCCTGAGGCCGGTCTTCTAGGGAGGTAGCTGACCCAAGCATGGTCAAGGGAGGCATTCATCAATGACAAAAACCAGCAAGGGACAGGTAAGTAACAATCAGCCTCGCACCTGAATGTACACCCATCCCCTTCAGTAACCCCAATGACTCTATCTTTTTTTTTTTTTTTTGAGACAGAGTCTCACTCTGTTGCCCAAGCTAGAGTGAGTGCCGTGGCGTCAGCCTAGCTCACAGCAACCTCAAACTTCTGGGCTCAAGCGATCCTTCTGCCTCAGCCTCCCAAGTAGCTGGGACTACAGGCATGTGCCACTATG
>CAUYRT010039942.1:0-20239 GCA_963574885.1 Lepilemur ruficaudatus
GAAATTAATTGGCCAACTAAAAAAAAAAAAGAAAATTGGCCGGGCATGGTGGCACATGCCTGTAGTCCCAGCTACTCGGGAGGCTGAGACAGGAGGATTGCTTGAGCCCAGGAGTTTGAGGTTGCTGTGAGCTAGGCTGACTACTAGGCACTCTAGCCCGGGCAAAGGAGTGAGACTCTGTCTCAAAAAAAAAAAAACAAAAACCAAAAAAAAAAAAAAAAAAAGTCCACGGTGCCATAAAGGTTGGAGACTGCTGTAATAATGGATCCACAATAGTCCATAAGGTTACAAAAATAAGTTTTATTTATTTATGTATATGTTTTGATTATGTATAAAATTAGCAGCAGGATGCATAGTCAAGCTTAATTTTGCAGTTTTTTTCTCTCTTCTAGATTTTGAGCAAGATTAAAAATACATAAACAACAATATTGTTTCAGTTACTATGGCTATATAACAAATTACCCTAAAATTTTGTGTCATGTAACAACAATTTAGATTGCTCACAGATTTTGTGGGTCTGGAATTAAGACAGGGCATAGTCTGGATGTCATGTTTCTACTTCAGAGTGACTGGTGCTTCACCTAGATGACTTGAGTAGCTAGGGACTGGCATAGCTGGGGCTCTGTGGGCGTTTCTCTCCATATATGACTAATTACTCCAGGAGGTCTCTCCAGTATGGTGTTTCAGGGTATCTGGGCTTTTTATATATTGGTTCAGGACTTCCAAGATACGTGTCCTGAGAGAAAGTGCCAGGTGGAATCTGTATTGCCTTTTATTATCTTTGATATTACATAGCATCACATCTACCTGTGCTATGGTTGAGCCAGTTAATCCATGTGAGGGAACACAGATCCTTGTCCAGGTTCAAGGTGAGGGGTCACAAATCTCTACCTCTCAGTGGAAGAATGTCAGAGTCACATTATAAGAAGAACATATGGGATAGGGCCATCATTGGAAAATAGTTACCTACAAACATAGAAACCACACATTGAATTTAAACTTAAGCTTTTTTTGTATCAACATTTATGTAGCTCATTAAAAAACAATTTTCTTTTCTTTTACAGGGAAATGATCTTCATTGGTTAGCATGTGCCTTATATGTGGCTTGCAGAAAATCTGTTCCAACCGTGAGCAAAGGGACAGTTGAAGGAAACTTTGTATCTTTAACTAGAATCCTGCGATGTTCAGAGCAGAGGTAACTATGTTAGAGTTTGAAAAGTACAGTGTGACTGATATACTTGCTCATAAATCACAGTGATAGTAAGAATTCTCTTTGCTCATCATTTTCTGAGCATTTGTACCTGTGGAATACTGAATTTAGAAGGTGGGTCATGCCTTTCTGTTATTACATTAAAATTCGTATCCATTTTATTTCACTTCTTTGGTGAAAATATTTAAATTTTAATGTATTAGGCACTTGAATGGAAGAGTTTACTTTTAAAGGTTCTGACTCATAGTGTAATATTGAGAGAAGTTTAAATAAGTCTATTGAGAAACTTAAGGAGACACTCTAGGTTGAAAGGGTAAATAAAATATGTTTTATAGTATTATACTTAGAACTACATGCACAGGACTCGTGTCATAATATATACAGATTGTGTAAATATTTCTTAGTTTCCTGTTTATGGGCTAAGTGGCACTATTACAATCAATCAGAAAGGGTCAAATATTTCAAGCTTGCCCCTCCCCTCCGCGATGTTTACCTCATCATCCCTCAGATGTGGGTCTAACCCCCAACCCCCGAATCCCTGGTGAACACTGCCACCATTTGAGCACTGTAGAAATGTAGTTGGGGATGGGAATTAGGAGTCTCAATAGGGGGGAAGGAAATCTTCTAAAACTGATTTATGTGAATAGCTGTACAACTTGGTAAATTTACTAATAATCATTTAATTCTATACTTAAATTGGAGTAATTGCATGGTATGTAAATTATACTTCAATAAAGTTGTCTTAAAAAAAAGAAAGGGTCAAATAATGTTTAAAAGAAGAGGCAGAAATTGCTTTATCTGTCGTATACTCGAATTGATTACACTTATTTGTATCTTCCGGATGAATTTTCTTTTATGGCTTATTAAAGATGAATGGAAAAAGGATGGTTGGCATTTTTGGGGGGAATTAACACCGTCAAAATTTATGGACCTAATGGTTAAAAAATCACTTGTTATTAAAATAATAGGACATGCAATATTTTAACTATAGTCTATTTGTTAACCTTAACTCCATCCTGAGTTGTATTTAGGCCTAAGAACAAATGGCATCGCATAGAGAGTTGAAAGCCTGCCTGGACTGTGAACATGCAGAAGTAGACTCATTAATAAATAGGATGCAAAAGTGCAGTTATTACAAAGAAGAAAAGTAGAGGCAGAGTGACCTAGTAAAGTGTCAAAAAACTTTAGAACTAAAGGTCAAATTACGGAATCCCCATAATAAACTCTAGTAAACTAAACTTACCTAACATTTTAATGCAAGTGATACAGTCCTGTGTTTTGGTTTTTTTAGAAACTCATTTTTTATCTTTAGATTTTTACTTGTGCATTCAGATTATTTACTTTTTCTGCCCTAATGGACTAAGCGGGCTATGGAAGCAGATAGGGAGAAGATACTTACAATGCATAAAATTGACCACGTATCAGTATCCAGAATTATATAAAGAACTACTAACAAATAGTTAATCAACAAAAATGAGTAACCAATATGATTTCACAAAGGCCAAAACTCGCGTAGCTAATAGATATAGGGAAAGATGTCCAATCTTACTAGTATTCAAGGTAGTTCAAAGTGAAAACAAGACAATATTTCGTTCTCATCCGATTGGGGAAATTTGGAACCTGATAGTACCAAGTTAGGTCTTTATGCAGGGAAATAGGAACTCTATATTGCTGGCATACATTTGTGAGAATATAAATTAACGTAACTACTTTAGTGGGAAATTTGGCAGTACCTAGTAAAATTGAAGGTGTACATTCTCTGGCTCCACTTCTTGGGGTACTTCCTAAAGAAACTACTGCCACATGTACAAGGATGTGTTGATTATAGCATTTTTTGTTACTGTGAAAAGTTAGAAACAGCCTAAATTTCCATTGGTTGGGGAGTGAATGCAAAAAGTCATGGTATATTCATATGAAGGAATGTTTTAACAGTTTAAAATGAATTTCTTAGATCTTATGTATCAACATTAATGAATCTCAGAAACATTATTGAGTGAAAAAAGCAAGTGGCAGAATGTTACTTACAGTATGATACCATTTATGTAAAATGTAAAAATATATGCAAAAGATACTACTTAATTGCTTATGGATACATACGTTTGTCTAGTATGTATGGAAACATAGGCAGGATTAAGACTAGCTCTGGAATGTGGTTGTCTGGGGAAGAAGGGCAGGGAATGGGATTAGGGAGGAGTACAAATGGGAATTTTGGCTGTTTCTGTAATGTTTTTACTTTTTAAAGAAATCTGAAGCAAATATTATGAAATTTATTCAATATGTTATAAAGTCTGGCAGTTGGACATATGAATGTCAATTATGTTATTCTTGCTAATTTAGCTTGTATTTTATGTCATAATTTTTTTAAAAACCTTAGGTAATCTAAAAAAAACCAAGTAGATTAGAAGGATCAGAGGGATAAACCAACCTGTAAGAGTTTAATTTATTCAGAGACATAATTGTGGTTTTATTTCATTACTAAAAGCAATATAATTTAATGAGATAATTCTGATTTACTTTTAGTTATTTATATTTATATACTTTATGTTACTTAAGAAAATATCTCATTTTTTATTTTTAATATTAGCTTAATTGAATTTTTTAATAAGATGAAGAAGTGGGAAGACATGGCAAATCTACCCCCACAATTCAGAGAACGTACTGAGAGATTAGAAAGAAACTTCACTGTTTCTGCTGTAATTTTTAAGAAATATGAACCCATTTTTCAGGATATCTTTAAATATCCTCAAGAGGAGCAACCTCGTCAACAAAGAGGAAGAAAACAGCGGTATGTTTTTATTTGTTACTTGGGAATACACATTTGTCTGTGCTATAGTTTTGATCCCTCAGTTTATTTTGCTAGTCTTAAAAAAGAAGTGTGATCTCATAAATAATCTTTTTCACCAATAGTTTTCTTTAAATGATTTTTTTTTTTTTTTTTTTGCTTTTCATCGTGTGGAGAGGTTGGCTTTCATATTGCAAAATATATGGGGTCTTTGTTTATGTAAACTTTCCCTTTTCACTTAAGCAACCAAAAATGTGACTGCACAAGTCAGACGTTAGGGACATTCACCAATTAGCTACCCTGGGTATAGACCACTAAACATGGGAAATATCTGATTGTGTATAGGAGTCTTAAAGCACATAGCCTTGCTAATGTCATCAAAAGAAGTATCGTTATTCTTTTAGTTTCCACCTTACCTATCTTGACCTCAAAAAACTTTTAAAAACTTCCAGATTGTCTTTTTTTCAGAGGTAAGCTCTTTCCCTGGCTCCCAGCTACTTCCTACCAATATTTGGTTGGTGCAGAATTTCTTGCACATTTTCCATGGGAAGCTGAATCTATTATAGTATCACTCCCTCTAACTGTGGGTTTTATTTCACACCTAATTTACAATCGCTTGGGATGTCTTTTTTTAATTCTTCTGTTGTCTCATGACTTTTTTTTTCTCTCCCAAAGGCGACAGCCCTGTACTGTGTCAGAAATTTTCCATTTTTGTTGGGTGCTTTTTATATATGCAAAAGGTAAGAAAAGAGTAATATTTATCTAGATATTAATTAGTTAAATTTTCAGGTATTAATTTTGTCAACCTATAATATGTGCCAGGAAAAGTTTCTGACTGAAAATTTTCTGAAATGTTTTAAGTATCATCTTTTCATAAGAGGGTATTTTGAATATCTTTGTAACATCCAATTTTTCTCTTTTTAAATGGAAAATCCATCAGTTTTGTTCTTATACAACATCTTTTCCATGGAAAGCTATTCTTCTGAATTAGGAACTGAGAACACCTTATTCTGTATATGCTTGTATTTTGAGCTATGTTTTTCATGAGACATGTTTATTAAATTGAGTGGGATTGATCAACCTCAGTAGTTCAGATTTCTTTTTTGCATCTTTTCCAGACAAATATACTTAAGCATATGTCTTTAGAAACTATTTATTTTCTCTCGCTTTCTTCTTGTTTAATCTATCCAAGGTCAGCATTCAGTGAAATACATCCCTGTTATTTTTTGTCCTTTTTATATTTCTATGTAGAAATATTTCTTAAGAATCTAAGGAAAAGAAAGTACAGTTACATTAATTATGTAGCTTTTTTCTATAGGCTGTGTGGAATGCTTTTGCCACTAAGATAGCCCAATAAAATGCAGAGTTAAAAACAAAAAATCATAGAGCTGGAAGGAGTTTCATAAATATAAGAAATTCTCATTATTTGATCAACTAGCTCAACTTACTTTCAAAATTAGGCAGCTGAGGCCCAGAAACTAGCTGCTAGGAACAGAGCTGGGATTTCAACCCAGATCTCTTAGTTCCTGGTTTCATGCTAGATGGGAAGGCCTCTGGCAAGGAAGTGTCATGCCATAGGTCTCCAGGTTTGATTTGTCTAATAATCCTCTCTAGCTAGCAAGGTAAGAGTCATCCTTCCTTCCCTGAGCTGCATGCTTGATTCAAGAGAAAAGTCTGTCTTCTGTCACGCAGGCATCTCTCTTTAGTGGAGATAAAGGTGACATAATCGGTGATACAAAATAAAGGTTTAGGGTAGATAAACTGTTTTCGTAGCGGCTGCAACAAGTTTTAGACTGTGTGGCTGGTATTATATATGATAGTAATCTTTTCATATGATTGTATTGGGCAGGTATGTCTGACTTGTGGGATTTTTATCTGTGTTGTTTATCTTTTATGATATATGTGTGCTCAGGAGTAAATATATTTAGTACTAGATAAACTATAAAAAAAGAATTTTATTGTCCTTATTTTGCTTTCACTTGATCAACTGGGGTGGCATATTTTTTGTGTCGCAATTAATTTAGTGTTTGAATTTAATCTTATTAATTCACTGTGTAATAATTTTATCTGAAGAAAATTTGTCCCCTCACAATTAACTACTGTGATCTTTTATGATGCACTAGGATCCTTCCTTCCTTCCTCCCTCCCTCCCTTCCTTCCCTTTTCCCTTTTTCCTTTTCCCTTTCTCCTCTCTCCTTTCTCCTCTCCGCCCCTCTGCCTCTCCCCCCTTTCCCTCTCTCCCCTCCCCTTTTTTGACACAGCGTCTAACTCTGTTACCCAGGCTGGAGTACAGTGGCAGATGATAGGTCCCTATAACCTTGAACTCCTGAGTTCAAAGGATCTTCCTGCCTTAGCCTCCCAAGTAGCTAGGACTGTAGGTGTGTACCACCACACCTGGCTAATTCATCTATTTATTTATTTTTGAGACAGAGTCTTACTTTGTTGCCCCAGGTAGAGTACAATGGTGTCATCATAGTTCACTGCAACCTCAAACTCCTGAGTTCAAGCGATCCTCCTGCCTCAACCTCCTGAGTAGCTGGGACTACAGACATGCGCCAGGACGCCCAGCTAATTTTTATATTTCTAGTAGAGACTGGGGTCTTGCTCTTCCTCAGTCTGGTCTTGAAATCCTGAGCTCAAGCAATCCTCCTGCCTCAGCCTCCCAGAGTGCTAGGATAACAGGTGTGAGCCACTGTGCCTGGCCTCTGGCTAATTTTTTTATTTTTTGCAGAGACAGGATCTTGCCATGTTGCCCAGGCTGGTTTGGAATTCTTGGCTTTAAGCAGTCCTCCTGCCTCACCCTCCCAAAATGCTGGGATTACAGGCATGAGCCACTGCGTCTGGCCAAGAATCTTTTCTAATATGGCATAGTTTAATTGGTTTTTATTCAGTTCTTGATTTATTTATTTTGGGGGAAGCTGTATTCTTTTATAGCCACCTTTCTCATGACATTCTCTGTAGTATATGGGCACCCTAGATTATCTTCTTCCTGATAAATAAGCCAACTCTTTGCCTGCTATCTTTGTTGACGTCTCATGGCAGGTACACACCAGTCACAAGTTTGGGCTTGTCACATGAAAGACTTTGTAGCCAGAAGACCAATAGGGACCATTTCCTGTTTTATATGAAATCCCAAATCTTCTCAGTCCTGATAAATATGCCAGTTCTGGAGATTAAACAGATTTCCATTTACTTGTTATCTTTTTTTTTTTGTTTGTTTTTGTTTTTGTTTTTTTTTTGAGACAGAGTCTCGCTCTGTTACCTGTTCTAGAGTGCCGTGGCGTCAGCCTAGCTCACAGCAACCTCAAACTCCTGGGCTCAAGTAATCCTCCTGCCTCAGCCTCCCGAGTAGCTGGGACTACAGGAATGCACCACCATGCCCGGCTATCCATTTACTTGTTATCTTTGTTGATTAAAAAATAAAATATCTCACAAAGTCAGATTTATTTTTAAGGTCAGGATTTGAAATGGAAAGTATGTCGTACTGGGAAATTCCTGGGATTTATATTGAATTCTGATCTTTAGGGACATTTCAGCTTTTTGTTGGAAGTTACAGTGCTTCTGTTTTTTTGCTTTCTGCAGCAAGTACATGCCGGTGACAAGTCAGGCTTGTCAGTGTGATGGTCTTTGTAGCTTGAAACCAGTAGGTGCTACTTCCTGTTTTACATATGAAGAACTGAGTATATTTTTATATTAAACCTCTATTGTAGAACCAACCTTGTTAGTTTGGTTATATCAATGCAGAATTTACTCTATTATCATTTGCCTTTCTGACAACAGAAAAATATTTTTTCCTCTTTAATTCATTTAAGTTGATTTGTTGAATGTTTCCATCTATACAAAAATAATTGCTTATCCTGATATGCCAAGGTAAGTGGTAACTTTCTTTGGAGGAAAGGTGAGGAAAAAAACCTGAAACAAATCTGTGTGTGTGTATGTGTGTCACACATGCAAATTTAGGTAATCTTTAAGTGTGAAAATGCTAAGGTTTAGAAATAGAAATAATTTTTCTATTTCTAAAGGTGTATGTTAGATATTTAAATTGAATGCATCTGATGTTTCAGGAATGTAAAATTCAATATGAAGCATATATGTGCAGTTTTTGTTTTGCTTTGTTTTGTTTGTTTTAGAAACAGTGTCTTGCTCTTTTGTCCAGGCTAGAGTGCAGTGGTACCACCATAGCTCACTGCAGCCTCCAACTCCTGGGCTGTAGTGATCCTCCTGCCTCAGCCTCCCAAGTAGCTAGGACTACAGGCATGTGCCACTACACCCAGCTAATTTTTTTAAAATTATTTTTTATAGAGCTGGGGTCTTGCTATGTTGTCCAGGCTGGTCTTGAACTCCTGGGCTCAAGCAGTTCTCCCACCTTGGCCTAAAGTTCTAGGCTTACAGGCATGAGCCACTGTGCCCAGCCTTGTGCAGTGTTTAACCAAAAAAGGGATAGGCTTAAATTTATAAAAAAGAAACTAGAACTAATTCTTAATTTGTAAGAAATTTAGATAATAACAAAACTGTTTAGCTGCATGTAAACATGCTTCCAGTGTTAGTCTTCAGCCAGCAGTGCAGAAAGGACATGTTTCCGTAGGTTCAGGTTTTGGTTTATTTGTTTGTTACCAGGCATCAGCAGTTATTCTTGGGATAGTAGCTCTAGCATTTAAATATCTTTAATGGTGTTCCCATTGCATTAATTTGTCTGAGCTTGTAATATAGGCAAGTATTCAAAATGTTACTGTTAGGCATCTGATTAAAGGTTCTGGTCTTGGTAAAGTACGTATGAGATTAATAATTACATGAATCATTTTTTTCAGCTGTTCCCTTCTAAGTATTTCTGGTACTTCTCATGACAGAAAAATGTTTTCATACAAAACAATTTCTTACAGTTTGAGGTAATTTATGAAGTTTTTGTGTTCAGAATTTTCAAAGAGCACAGTGATGATAGTTTTAGTCAGCTACTAGGTATTTAATAAATACTTAATGAATATTGAACTAATAAATGGTATTCTTGGTAAGTTTTTGTTTTCATTAAACTCTTAGGAATTTATTAATAAGAGTAATGTCTCAAAATGTAAATTTGTCAAAGTAATGTAACTCTTGACTCAACTTTGTATAATGTTGTGTAATGTCATTCTAATTAAAGGAAAAAATTATTTTTAAAATGCTGTAAAATTGATTCTAATTTAACTCTATAATTGTTTTCCTGTAGGTAATTTCCCCATGATTAGTGATGATTTGGTCAATTCTTATCATCTTCTGCTATGTGCTTTGGACTTGGTTTATGGAAATGCCCTTCAATGTTCCAATCGTAAAGAACTTGTGAACCCTAATTTTAAAGGTAAGTTTGTGAATCAAAGATATTTGGACAAGCCACATTTCTATATTATGTTTACTCTTGGGAGTTGTATACATAGTACGTAGAACGTAAGTATTTTGAAAGCTTCAATCACTGTAGTTATCCAGGGTTCTTATAACTAGGAGTCAAGCTATCTATAAAAATATTTTTGGAAAAGGCAATTGCATATATCACAAAGTTTAAAGTCTTAGATGACAACTTTACAAGTTTCTGAAATATATACTCAAAAAGAAAACAGCATTTAGAAACTCAAAGTAGCAAAGATGACGTTAAAGCTGATAGTGGTTTTCTACGTTGGCAAGCTTTGTGCCTGACATGCTGCAGGAGGTCTAAAAGGATTTACTGAAAGAAACTTCATTTCAAATTTTTGCTACAAAAGGGTAGTTATGTCTAAAATAAGTAAAATGAACTTTCATCTTCTAAACTAACATATGTATGGAAATGATAATTATTTTGGCATTACATTTAGTAGGCCTTCAGGTATCTAATTTCTATGAATGATATACAGTTAAGCACCCAAATTATGATTTATAAAGCAAATAGTAAAAAGTATTTATAGAGCTAATATATAATACTGCTGCTATTTGAATAATACCATCATAGGATTCTGGGTAATTGTCAATTTGGGGGTGGTTCCAATTAGAATTTCAGTTTATTTGACAATCAAGCTAATTTTTTTTCTTCTTTTTTATTTTTAATTATTATGGGTCCATAATAGTTGTATATCTTAATAGGCTACATGTGATGTTTTCATATAGGCATACAATGTGAATTAATCAAATCAGGGTAATTGGGGTCTCCATCACATCAGGCATTTATCATTACTTTATGTTAGGAGCATTCCATTTCTACTCTTTTAGTTATTTTAAAGTAGACCCTAACTTATTGTTGATTATAGCTACTTTGTTGTGCTATCAAATATTGTTCATTCTATCTAACTATATTTTACAGCCATTAAAAGGTAGATTTTTGAAGTTAGTTGAGTTAGTTACTTCAGTTTGCTCCTAGTTTGGTAAATTCAATGTTCCTCATATTCTGTGTTTTTTCTCATTTCTTTCCTAACTCCCTTTTATATTTCCATATAGCTGCTTCTGTCCATTTATACCCTCTTTTATTTTTCTTTGATTTCTTTTTCTCTTGTGCTGAGACTAGGGCAATAATAAACTATAAATTAATATGATAAATATATCTACCATAATTAAATCAAAGTATATAATCTTTCAATAGCACAATTTTTTAAAAGCGGTGTTTTTGTTTGAATGTAAGGCTTATTAGCAAAGTTATTTTTTGTTATTTTTGTGATTTTTAGATCTTAGAGCAATATACTAAAATTTAATTTTTTAGTTTCCCCTTTAACCATCTCCAGATAGAACACTGAATCACTAAAATCTTTTGAGTAATGATACACTTTACTTCTATTTGCCATTTTTTGAAGTATATTTAAATAGAGTCAAATTAGGCCAATATACACTATTTCTTATATATTCATATGTTAACTTATGCTGATTATATTACTTATATTTTAGTTTATTATAGTTTAGTAATATATAATTTGGTTTATTGAATGGTGACTGATATCTCTGTTTTGTGATTCTGTACATCATAGGCCTATCTGAAGATTTTCATGGTAAGGAGTCCAAACCTTCCTCTGACCCACCCTGTGTCATTGAGAAACTTTGTTCCTTACATGATGGCCTGGTTTTAGAAGCAAAGGGAATAAAGGAACATTTCTGGAAACCCTATATTAGGAAACTTTATGAAAAAAAGGTTTGTAAGTAGCAAAGAAATAATGTGAAAATGTTTTCTGGAGGAAGAAAAGCTTGATTTAATATGATGACTTAAGGATCTCTTCTTTAATCATAGCTCCTTAAGGGAAAAGAAGAAAATCTTACTGGGTTTCTAGAACCTGGGAACTTTGGAGAGAGTTTGTGAGTACTTCCATTGTGAAACTTTTAATATTTTAAATTGTATACTTAGGAAACCTCAGAGTTTAGTGCTTTTATTGTTTGTACTCTGGAAATTTAGAGTGTGTTTTATGGGAGAATATAGAGAAGCAATAAAAATTCTGTCGACTACTATAAGCATATGTTTTTAAATTTATTGAAAACGTATGACTGTTTAAGGTTTTATTAAGCTTCTGGATTATAATTTTTTTTTTTTTGATTACAAATTTTGAAATAAAGAATTCTTTTGGAACCATACAGGTGAAAAATGATGTGTAGGAGGTGTTCAGAGGTGTCTGGAGCAGCCAGGGCAGATAGTTAAGCTTCTCCCCAGAAGCTGCAGCTACCAGTCAGGTGAAAGTCTGTCAGCAAAATATACGGCGCAGGGTAATGGATCAGCGTAGCGTAGCAAGCTTACGTTTTATGCTCTTCAGGTTTTATAATTAGCAGTGATCCCACTAAAATTTAACTTTCAGAAAATTATTAGAACTTTTAACAGATAACAAAATGAAATAATTGAAGTGGCCTGAAACATTAATTGAAATGGCAGTTCTGTGAGACAATACATTTTGTCTGTATTTTTTTTTCTTATAGTAAAGCCATCAATAAGGCCTACGAGGAGTATGTTTTATCTGTTGGGAATTTAGATGAACGGATATTTCTTGGAGAGGATGCGGAGGAGGAAATTGGGACTCTCTCAAGGTGTCTGAACGCTGGTTCAGGAACAGAGACAGCTGAAAGGGTACAGATGAAAAACATCTTGCAGCAGCATTTTGACAAGGTGAGTTGAGCCATGCCGGAATTGTGGAAATACAGGAGCAGATAAGTTAGGGGTCCTGTTTTATTTTGGTAATTCTGTGTGCATGTTTTACTTGCTTCTAATGTGAAAAAGAAAATTCCATCATTCTTTTAATTGAAAGAGTTATCTCTATGCTTATTGATTTACTTTTTGTTGATGTAATTTCAAAGGTTTTAGTTAGGTCTGAGAAAAAGAGAAATTAATATAAATTTAAACAAATACATCATGCTAATAACTGTTGGTTTTGAAAACATCAGCCAGTAATATACAGCCATATATATAACTAACAGAGTAGGCATTTAGAAAATGTTAATTGACCTCAAGTAGGGCCTTCATTGTAAGAAACTGGAGAAACTGAGAATCTACAGTCTTTAAGAAAATTCTGTTAAATCGAGTTTCAGAACCACGTGGTGGTATTTCAGGCAAACACTTAGGATCATGGAGACTATAAGCTTCCCTTCTGTTATGTGGTATTCAACAAAAACACAAAGCTTTTGACAAGAGGCAGTGTGGATAATCCAAGGGGCAACTCACCTGTAAGTGAGCTGCTTCAGGCTTGAGACTGGTCTGCTTACTCATTCAACAAATATTTGAAAGTGTTTTATGTGCCAGATTGTGTCCTGGACGCTGGGGATACAGCCGTGAACAAATGAATACCGTGTTCTTTCTAAAGAAGCTTTTATTCTAGTGTGGGGAGATGGACAATAGATAACCAAAGAAGTAAACATACATTATGTGGATGGTGACAGATGAAGAAAAATAGAGTAATAATAAAAAATATTGAGGAGGGGGAGAATGGGTAGGCTTTGGATTCTTGTAGATAAGGTGGCTGGGAAGTATCTTGAGGAGGTGACATTAACTGAGAAGTTAATCCTGAAGTAAGTGGGGGAGCAAGCCATGTGAATAGCTGGAGAAGGGTGTTTGAAGCCAAGACCACAGCAAGTGCAAAGCCATGAATTAGGAATGTGATTAACTTTTTGGAGGAGCAGTGAGAACACTAGTGTGGTAGGAATAGAATGAGGGAGGGGAAGAGTGGTAAGAATTGAGGGGAGGAGGGAGTGAGAGAGCCGGGCAGATGTGCAGGCTTTGGAAGCCATTGTAAGGACTTTGCTTGTGGGTTGGAGGAGATGAAAGCTGTGAAAGAGGGTGTTGTTGAAAAGAGTGACTCCCACATGATCTCATTCACATTTTTAAAAGTCTTGTGGGGTAGCTGGTGAGGGCAAGGGTGGAAGTAGGGAGGTAAGAGGCTGTTAGAACGATTCTGCTGATGGAGAAATGGTTGTATTGGGGCTGTATTTTGGAGATGGCACTCACCTTGCTTTCCTCACCCATTCTACTTATGCCACATTAACCTCTTCAAATGTCACCTTGCTGTTTCCTCTATCTAGAACATGTTTCTTTAAGATATTCATGTGGCTTACGTCCTTACTTCCTCATTTCATTCGGTTCCTGATAATCTGATTACTATATAAAATAATGACCACCAATATTCTCCCCAACCCTTAGGATTTCCTTTCACCCTTACTCTGCTGCTAGTGTTCCTGCTAGTACTTATCACTGTGTGATAGGAGGGAGGTAGGTAAGTAGAATTATTTATTATCTTTCTCCCTGCATTAGAAGATAAGCTTCATGAAAGCTGTGACCAGTGTTGTATGCAGTGCTCAGCACATAGTAGGCATTCCAAGAATATTTACTATTGAAATTTATTGAGAGAAAAGAGCAAGTCTACGGAGAAATTGACTGTTAGGGTTATCAGCATGTTAAATTTGAGATGTCTTTTAGGCATGCTAGTAGCGAAGCTGAGTTGGCAATGTAGGTATTCAAGATGGGGGATCACAGCAGAGAGATCTAAGGACAGAGCTCTGAGACACTCCAAATTTTATGGTCTTTGCATGGAAAAGGAACATCCTAATATTTTAAAAATACCAACTTAACATTTATACCTGAGTTAAAGACAGACTCCCCTTGATCAGAATGCACAGGAAGCTTTACGCTAAGCACTTGAACGGTGCTACCAGGAAGCACCATGCTGACTTTGAGGACTCTGGGCAGGAAGCTGTTTGTGGTTGTCACATCTAGTTTCTTCTGAAACCACTGCTACCTGTGGGCGATGTGGTGACATGCTGCTGGCTGCTGTTGATTCTCTTGTACGTGCACAAGATGTCTTTCCCTCTCAACCTAGGTGCAGCCTCATATATAGTGAAGAAGTTGGCTGCAAGAAACCTAAGTCAGGGAGCACCTTTTGAATGCAGTTAATCTACCCAGATCATTTTATTGACTTAAAAAAATTATAGAATGGGTTTCTATGAAACAAAATAAAGGTCTGAGCTCTATTGCTGTTTAGAACATGAAGAAAACATATAGATTTATTTTTGTATATAATGAATTTCTGTGCTTTTCTGTGTCGTATCAAACTTGAATAGTTTGTTCTGTTGCCAGGTGAAAATTTTGCTAGGTGTTTTTAAAACTATCTCTAGAATAAGCACCTTTAATACACAGGAAAATTTGGTTTATCTTGAATATTAAAACATTAAGTTATCTTAACCTTTCAGAGTTTATTTGAAAAACGAGAAAAGATGTTTTACTAGCATATGTATTCATGCTTAAATTCTTTGATACTAAGTCATATCTTTTTCATATTTATATTCAAGAATGTTGACTTTAACTTATTTCTTATATCTGTCCACTTTCAGGGGAAAAAAACTGATAGATTCTAGTAACTAAAGGTAGAGGAGGGGCAAGAAGACTGATGAAGGCTGTTCAGGTCACCTTTTTCGGGAATGTTTGTTTTATGCTCTCTCTCTGAAGCAAATTTGAGGATGTAGATGGGCTTCTGTTAAATCACAGATTTTATTTGGGCCAGATGTAATTCACAGTTTTCTTGTGTCAATCTTTTAAGTGTTTGCAAAAAATAGCAGTAGATGAGAGCCGTGAAATTCCATTTCTCAGAGATGAGAATGATCTTAATTTTTTCAAGTGAGTGTAATGCTTATCTTTACCTTCAACCTTAAGTTTTAAAGGGGGAATAATAGGGAGCTATACCTTGTCTTAAAGTTTTAACTTTTAAGAGACAAACTTTTAGTTAGCTAAATACAGTTGTCCTTTCACACATCTTCACATGGATAGTGGTGGCTCCTAGTGGTGTTATGTTTAAATTCCAGGAATGGTGACATTTGAGTCACTAAAGTTAATTGACATTGTAATGATAAAGTTTGATTGGCTTAAATATCCATTTGTGAAGTGATTTAAAGTCTTTCTGACATAAAATACTGTTTTTCTTTTTTAAATTCTACTTAATTTTTTTCTTTAGTCTAAAGCACTTAGAATCTCCACACCACTTACTGGTGTGAGGTACATTAAGGAGAACAGCCCTTGTGTGACCCCAGTTTCTACAGCGACACATAGCTTGGGTCGTCTTCACACCATGCTGACGGGCCTCAGGAATGCACCAAGTGAGAAACTGGAACAGATTCTCAGGTTAGTTGAGCCCTGTCTGCCTGCCAATATTTGATTGTTGATTGTTTACCAATTTCTTATTTTGATTTTTCACTATTAGTGCCTTAATTCACCCATTAATAATTTTATATCAATTGCATGCTTAGTCTGGTCCTAGAGGACCATGCATGCTTAGTCCGTAGAGGACCTAGCAATATAAGATGTATAAATAGAAGACAATGTTTCCTCAGGTTTCTTTAAGTAATACAGGAGATATTAACCAACAACAGTAGATATTACAGAACTACGTCTCCACATCCTGGGCCATGCCCAGTACTGGTCCATGGGCCTGTTAGGAACTGGGCTGTGCATCATCGCCTGAGCTCCACCCATCCCCCCCACTCTCCACCCCTGGTCCATGGAAAAATTGTCTTCCATGAAACTTAAGAACTGGGGGGCCACAGAGCAGGAGAGTGGTGGGTGAGCCAGCAAAGCTTCATCTGTATTTATAGTCTTTCTGCTCCCGATCACTTGCCTCGCCACCCCCTGTCCGTGGAAAAATTGTCTTCCATGAAACCGATCCCTGGTGCCAAAAAGGTTGAGGAATGCTGATGTAGAATAAAGCAGCAAACTGTCTTATTGCCAACTGTTCTGTGTTAAGATTTCAGTGTGGGCAGGGGGCAGTCAGCAAAGATAGTAGTTGTAAAAGGTCTTTGTGAAAAGGATTGAACCTGAGTAAAGTTCTGAAGGGTGGGTCAGGTTTGAAAAGATTGGCAGCATTCCACATGTTCATAAAGCAAGACAAAACCACTGTGACTTTTGTAAGCTCTATGAGACATCCTTAGCCTGAAAAGAAGTTAACTGCCTTTAGTTCCTTTGATCTGCCTGAAACTGGTAATAATATCAGTCAGTTTTAGTGAAAAGCAAAGTAGAATGAATCTCATCTCGTGCATAACCTTTGTGGTAAGCTGATTTGAAAAATTAACCTGCAAGGTCCCTCCTAGTTCTAAAATTGTATCATTTGATGACATAGACCCTATAGAACCCCATTTAATTTCTGGTGGTTTGGCATCAAGAAGACCCTATATACACACATAAGTAATTTTCCACTCATAGTTGGGCTTATTACATGCCAAGGCTGACGACTTTTCCTTTAAATTTTCATGAAATCTACTCTACTCACAAACTTGATTGTGATTTACTCTCAACAAACTAAGTCTACGTGTCCTCTTATTTTTTTTTTTTGTTTTTGTTTTTTTTTGAGACAGAGTCTCACTTTGTAGGCCGGACTAGAGTGCCGTGGCGTCAGCCTAGCTCACAGCAACCTCAAACTCCTGAGCCAAAGCAATCCTTCTGCCTCAGCCTCCCGAGTAGCTGGGACTACAGGCATGTGCCACCATGCCCTGCTAATTTTTTCTATATATATTTAGTTGGCCAATTAATTTCTTTCTATTCTTAGTAGAGACGGGGTCTGGCTCTTGCTCAGGCTGGTTTCGAACTCCTGACCTTGAGCAATCCGCCCACCTCAGCCTCCCAGAGTGCTAGGATTACAGGCGTGAGCCACGGCACCCAGCTACATGTCCTCTTCTTAACTCATCTTTTTCAGATGGACCTTGTTTGCCTTGAATTTAGATGCATTTTATAAATACATTTTAGAAGCCTGTCTTAATCTCTATATCTTCCAGATCTCTTTACAATTTATAACCAGGCATAACAGCTTCTCTAATCTTAAGTGCCATTAGTGAGGTTAAATATTACCAGTAGATACTAGGTAAAAGCAAAGATGTATAAGAAGGTGTGTATGTTCATGAATAAGATTCTGCCTACATATTATATTCAGTAGTTATCTCTAATAGGATTATAACTGATTTTTATTTTCTTTATTATTTTCTAAAGCTACTTCATTTTTACAAGGAATATGTGTATTTGTGATCAAGATAAAAGCATAATAGTTACAAAAAAGGCCATATGGTAATAATTCGTGTAATGCTTCTGCATTGAACATATATTGCTTTCTAATAAGGAAGATGAATGAAATAAACCTTGTTTTAGGGGGAAAAATGTAGAATGTCAGTAACAGTTTATATTAGTCCATAGTGTAGGTTATATACCCCTTCATTCTGTTTTCTTCCAGAAGTTCTTAATGGAAATTGTACTGCTCTCTAGAGAAATAGGTGAGGGCAAGTTAGGTTATCATTAGTAATTGGGGATGTATAGGGTGGGTGGAGGCCAGTCACAGACATCAAATTGGCCCAGACCAAGGTTGCTAAACTTACTGAAGTAAAAGGTACAATCCTATACAAGGAATTTTTTTTTTTTACTCATACTAGTAAATACTGCCACTTTTGACAAGGAAGTATTGGACCTCTTGGATTAATTTGGAAGTGTATAGTTTCTGTTTAAGGTTTTTTTTTTTAGGTAGGGTCTTGCTCTGTTGCTTGGGCTAGAGTGCAGTGGTGTCATCATAGCTCACAGCAACCTCATACTCCTTGGCTCGAGCGATCCTCCTGCCTCAGCCTCCCAAGTAGCTGGGACTATAAGCACACACAACTATGCCCGGCTAATTTTTCTATTTTTTTTTTTTTTTTTGTAGAGACGGGGGTCTCACTCTTGCTCAAGCTAGTCTCAAACTCCTGACCTCAAGTGATCCTCCTGCCTTGGCCTCCCAGAGTGCTATGATTATAGGCACGAACCAGTATGCCTGGCATCGGCAAGACCTTTAAATTAGATAATTTCTTTTTATTTTTTTTAGGACATGTTCCAGAGATCCAACTCAGGCTATTGCTAACAGATTGAAAGAAATGTATGAAATATATTCTCAGCATTACCAGCCAGATGAGGATTTCAGTAATAGTGCTAAAGGTAAAGTTTAATATTGCCTATACTGCTCTCATCTTTCAAGTTTAACTATATGGAGTCCTTTCTTGTTAACTGAGTCAGAAATATGAGGAAAGGATTTATGCCTTTAGACTGAAGGCTAGAATATAGCTGCTCGATTTTTCTGCCAACCAAGTGATTTCTGAGCCCTTCTCAGTAAGAGAGAAATTTTAGGATGATATCTTTATCATGTTGGACTTCTGATGCATTTTTATTTGCAGATCTTTAGTTTTCATTTGAAAACTAGAAATTAAATAGAAGTATAGTGATGCTTCAACGTATTAAAAACAGGAACAGAAGATATAGCTATTATATGCCCAAACCTGGCCTAGGAGTTGTTTGATCTCATGAGCTGGAACTAAGTGGGAGTGGAATAGTAAACCAATTGCATACTTCTTAACATAGAGCTGTTTTGTTCAAATATATAGAAAAAAAGGGGAGGTGTGAATCTTAATTAATGGTATTACAGTTCTTTATATGCAAATTTCATTTCACAGTTTTAGAAAAATTTGAATGTTGTTATGAAGAAAATTAAGGTATCCTAGGGATAATTAAAACACCGATTGTAAGAAATGTATATGTCTGTGGGTTGTTTTTTAAATTTTATTTTGTGGGTGGAGGGAGGGGATGGGCCTTCATTTTCCACAGTGTTTATTTTATTTTTTGTGTCTTTTTTGTGTTTTTTAATTATTTCTACAGAAGTTACCAGCAAACATTTTCGTTTTGCAGAGATGCTTTACTATAAAGTATTAGAATCTGTTATAGAGCAGGAACAAAAAAGACTGGGAGACATGGATTTATCTGTGAGTAAAATATCCAATGTATTGATCAGTACAATAAAACATAGTTTCTTTCCTGCCCCACCCACTGGAAAAAAAAAGGCTTTATTGAAGAAATAATATATGGCTTTCAGGGAATAAGATTGGCACCTATGGAAACTTGTGTTCTGAGCCCTCTCACCTTCAGTCCTCCAGTTCAGCAGGCCATGGGTGATCACATATAACTTCTGAGGTGGGGAAGACTCTGTAGTCAGGGATACAAAGATTCAAGCTTAACCTTATATTGCTAAATAACATAGAATTTTTATTCAGGCCCTCTATAGCCAGAATAAATTGAATATTGACTGGTTAGGACATTATTTTTTTATTTTTAAGAGACAGGGTTTCACTCTGTGGCCCAGACTGGAGTGTAGTGCCGTGATCATAGGTCACTGTAACCTCCAACTCCTCAGCTCAAGCCATCCTTCCACCTCAGCCTCCCAAACAGCTAGGACTATAGGTTGTGCCACCATGCCTGGCTAATTTTAAAAAATTTTATTAGAGATGAGGGTCTTGATAATGTTGCCCAAACTAGTCTCAAATTCCCGGTCTCAAGTGATCCTCCCACCTTGGCCTCCTGAAGTGCTGGAATTATGAGCCATTGTGCTCAGCCTGGATAAGATTTTAACAAATATTCAACCAATTCCTCTTTGGCTAAGAA
This sequence comes from Lepilemur ruficaudatus, assembly GCA_963574885.1. Lineage (NCBI taxonomy): Eukaryota > Metazoa > Chordata > Mammalia > Primates > Lepilemuridae > Lepilemur > Lepilemur ruficaudatus. Next base: position 19,876 of record CAUYRT010039942.1, read on the forward strand.
AATTATTTTTCTTAGATTTTACTGGTTAAGAAATGTGAATTGATTTTTCTATAAATGATATTTATGTTTAGTAACATCAATAAAAGTAATTTTTTAAAAAGTTAATTTTTAAAATAACATTTCAAAGAAAATTATAAAACTGACCAATATAGGCCGGGTGCGGTGGCTCACGCCTGTAATCCTAGCACTCTGGGAGGCCGAGGCGGGTGGATAGCTCAAGGTCGGCAGTTTGAGACCAGCCTGAGCAAGAGCGAGACCCCGTCTCTACTATAAATAGAAAGAAATTAATTGGCCAACTAAAAATACATGTAAAAAAAAAATTAGCCGGGCATGGTGGCGCATGCCTGTAGTCCCAGCTACTCGG
>CAUYRT010039943.1:0-12282 GCA_963574885.1 Lepilemur ruficaudatus
ACTCTGGGAGGCCGAGGCGGGAGGATCACTCAAGGTCAGGAGTTCGAGACCAGCCTGAGCAAAAGTGAGACCCCGTCTCTACTAAAAATAGAAAGAAATTAATTGGCCAACTAAAAATATATAGAAAAAAAAATTAGCCAACCATGGTGGTACATGCCTGTAGTCCCAGCTACTCAGGAGGCTGAGGCAGAAGGATTGCTTGAGCCCAGGAGTTTGAGGTTGCTGTGAGCTAGGCTGATGCCACGGCACTCGCTCTAGCCCGGGGAAGGGAGTGAGACCCGGTCTCAAAAAAAAAAAAAAAAAAAAAAACCTGCGACTCCCACACCAGGGACACGCACCCTGTCTGAGTAATCAGGCAGGTCAGTGCATCAACGGGACAACCGGAGAGTCTGGGTCAGTCTGGCACTCCAGGGCCGGGTAACTGGAGCAAGGGCTTCCACACAACGGGTATAACGCAGGCTCCCTGCTGCACCAGGCGGCCGTGCGAGTTCGCCTGCAAAGCTCCGGGCTGTGGATGATTGCACAAACCTGGGCGGTCAAATGCAGCACCGACAGAGGCAGTGGTGCGGACCAGAGTTTGCATGTGAAACAGGGACATCCCTAAAGGCCCTCTAGGATATGTCCTCTCCTGTTTCTCTTGTAAAATATGGCTTTCTAGGTCTAGCTTCCCCTTTTAATAGAGATATGAGCACAAAGAAACATCTTTGATAGAGACTTGGGCACACAGAGACTTCTCTGCTCTATGGTAAATCATCAATCATCTCCCTTGCAGTGACAACGCAGTAAAAATGAAACTTGACCGTTGGCCTGCTGGGAACCACAGCAAACCGGAGAGCACGTGGCCATCTCCAGGTCACCCGCAGCCCCAGGTGTTTGCCACCCTGTGAGGATGGTGACCCAGTGTTGTCAGATCTTCCGGGTTTCCCATATTTTGAATGAACTCCCCTAGTTTCTCACTGGAGCCCTCCAGGCAACTGCAGGCTACCAGCTTCTTGCTTGTGGCCTCTGGTCTCAACCTCGGGCTCTGGCTTGGCACCTGCCCAGACATACTGTCCCTGCAGGATCCTCCAGCGCAAAGTCATCAAGAACATTGGCATTGGAGTACAACTGGAACAGACGGTAAATAAAACCAAGGTGGCCCTTGAGGAGTACCACAGCCCACCTGGATACCTGAGCATGAGGTGCTGGAGCGGTGAGTGCCTGGGCAGGGCCGGACCCCAGCCCTTCCTCCACTGATCCTCCGCAGAAACTCAGAGCTGGCACTGCCTCTCCCCAGCCCAGTTGTGACCAGAGTGACCAGAGCACCAGGGCAGGGTCACCCCCAAGGCCACAGACTGCACACGCCACCTGCCAGCATCTCCTGCCTCCACGCTGTCAATGCTAAGTGCGTTTATTCACCCAGGTTCAAACCTCAGCTTGGACGCTCTCCAACTATGGGGCCCTGGGCAACCTATATGACCCCTAGGGGCCTCCATCTCCTCACAGGTAAAATGGAATGGCTCATAGTACCAGCCAGCACTGGTGGTTGTGGAAAAGAGATGAGCTAACCCACGTGGCCCACTTAGCACAGAACCTGCTACATGAGATGGCCGCTATCAATTTTTTTTTTTTTTTTGAGACAGAGTCTCGCTCTGTTGCCTGGGCTAGAGTGCCGTGGCATCAACCTAGCTCACAGCAACTTCAAACTCCTGGGCTCAAGCAATCCTCCTGCCTTAGCCTCCCAAGTAGCTGGGATTACAGGCACGTGCCACTGTGCCTGGCCAATTTTTTCTATATATTTTAGTTGGCCAAATAATTTCTTTAATTTCTTTCTATTTTTTCAGTAGAGACGAGGTCTCGCTCTTGCTCAGGCTGGTCTTGAACTCCTGACCTCGAGCAATCCTCCCGCCTCAGCCTCCCAGAGTGCTAGGATTACAGGCGTGAGCCACCGTGCTCGGCCTATCATTCTTATATTTACCTAACACAACACCTCCTCCAGGAAACCTTCCATGACCTCCACTGCTAAGCATGACCTCTCTCTGCTGGAAAATCTCAGAGACCCTTATCAGAGAGAGAAATAAAAAGACAGAGACAGAGAATTAGAAAGAAATAGAGAGAAGGAGGAGAAAGCTGGGGAGAGAGAAAGCAAGAAGACAAGAAGGGGGATAGAGCAGAAGTGGAAAGGGGGAAGAGAAGAGAAGAGAGGAGGGGACGGGAGGGAGACACCAGGCAGGGAAGGGGATAGCCACTTGAGCCTCCAGGCCACACAGGCCCAGAAGGGGCATCCTCAGCCCTGCCCTGACTCCCGCTCTGGCCAGTCTCCCCGCCATGCTGAGTCAGACCCCACCAGCGGCCCCTCCCCCTAGGATGAATTCCCTCCTGGTGAACGAAGTTCTGAAATTGGTGACGAGTGTCCTGGACGAGGCATTGCCCTTCCTCCTGCAGAAGATAGTGAGTTACCCCGCCCCCCTCCTCCTTAGGAGAAAAGTGTGACCCCAAGGGACAGCCCCTCAACCTCGCCCCGTCATGCCTTCCCTCCAGGTGTGCCCCCTGGCCACCACCCTGCTCAACCTGCTGCTGGAAGACCTACTGCAAGTCACTCTGCGTAAGTTGCTACTGGCCAAGGCAGGAGCTCGTCTGCTGTCCCCCTGCTGTGTGCCAGGCACTGTTCCAGGCTCTCAGAATATGATGGGGAACAAGACAGAAAACCTCTGCCCACAGGGAGCCTACTTTCTAGGGAGAGAAAAAGGGGGCAATATAGCCTATGACCTTCGTAAGTCACTTCCATCTATGAGCCTTAGTTTCCCAGTCTGTAGAATGGGATTACTCATAATCCCAGTCTGTAGAATGGGATTACCCACATTGCTCTGTGGGCCCACAGAGCAGGACTGTAGTGATAATATTAATACATAAAACCTGGCACCAGGTTATTGCTAGAATGTTCACTGCTACAGGAAGCACAAGGCCAGCCCTCGAGGAGCCTGCAGCTAAGCACAGAGGGAGACTGAGTCTCTCCCTGCTTCCCTACACCCCTCCCTCCCTCCCTGGGGCAGGCTGAGCCCCAGTTCCATTTCTTCATTGCAGCCCCGGCCAGCTCCGGCCCTGAGGACTTCCAGTACTTTGTCACCACCACGATGCTCACAGAGGAGGCCACCCTCATGAAAGTCCAGGTGCGCCTGCCCCCGGCTGGGCCGACCCTCTGAGGATGTCCCCTGGTCTAGGGAAGGGGCAAAGAGGAAAAGGAGATGGGGCTTCTCTGGATAGGAGCAAAGGGAGGAGGAGGAGGAGGACGGAGGAAGGAGAAGGAGCAAGCAAAGGGGAGGAGGGGGAGAGGGAAGGAGAGTGGGATGCCCCACATGCCCTGGGAGAAGAGGGCCCCACAGGGCTGCGTGGCCAGTGAGCAAGTGTCACCCTCGGGTGAGCTCAGGGGCTGCAGGGCCACCCACAGCACCCCAGCAGGAACAGACCTCTCAGATGGGGAAGCTGAGGCTCAGAGAAGGGACAAGTTGGCTGTGTCTGCCCAGCTCCTGGCCACTGCTCCTTCCCCATCCCCATGGAATGAGAGGAGGTGGGCTGGGAGGACGGGGAGGGTTTGAGCAGACAGGAAGGAGGCCCTGTCACCCGAGGCGCAGAGAAGGGACTGGGGTCAGACGAGGCCGAAGCAGGAAGCCCGACTCTTGGGTCCAAAGCCCCGTTCCACCTCGTACCATGTGTGAGATGCTCAATAAGCCACTTCACCTCTCTGGGCTTCAGCTTCCTCATGTGTCGACTGGTGGCGATGGTCATTCCCACGTCACAGATGAGGCTGCGTGTACATGTCTAGCACCACTCCAGGCACAGGGAGGCCGCAGTGTGTTCACTATAAACAACTGTTGGCCAGGGCGGCTGTTCCCGCTGAATTTCTTCTTCCTCCTTCATTTCTCTGAAGCTCGTGACCCCCTGTAGCCCAGGCCAGAGAGCCCCAAGGCCTGAGAGCCTGGCACTGCAGCCTCTCCCAAGATTAGCCCAGGGAAGCGTGGCAGACCTGGTTTTTGGACTGGAAGTCTACAATGACATCTTGTCCTGCCTCTACACCAGCACGGAGACCCCTGTGGACCCCCAGGATCCCACAGTGAGTGCTTGAGGAAGGGGCGTGGGGATGGGCAGAAGACACCAAGGCCCAGGTAGCAAAAGTGCCTTTCTGGATGGGCCTGCACAAGTCAATTCCCCTCTCTGGACCTCACTTGGAGAACTCCTATTTGACCTTCAGAACCCAGCATAGAAGTCCCCTCACCTGGGAAGATGTTCCTGGACACGAAGGCCCCTTTGTTGTTCCTCTCTTCCTAACACCTATCCATTCATTTAAGCCGCAAATATTTATTACAGGCTTACTATGTGCCAAGCCCTTGCAGAACTCAGAGTCCAGTCGGGGATTAGAAACTTAACAAGAAAATTTTTGGATGAATAAAAGAATGTATCGCATTTATTTAAAGTAAGCAGGGCCACGGGGTAGTGAGTGACTGGTGGAGGTGAGAGGGCTACACCGGACGCTCTAGTCAGCAAAGACGTCTCTAAGGAGGTGGCATGAACGGTGACAAGGAGGCACACACAGGGCTGCAAGCAGAGCCAGCTCCCAGGGTCAGTGGGGGATCAATGAGGGGAAAAATCCAGGCACATCGCTGCCCAAAAGCCCCCAGCAACTCCTCAGTACACTCTGATAACGTCCAGCCCCCGCTGCAGCTCCTGGGGCCCTGCCCCCGTCCCTGGCCCCGTCTCCTCCCCCGCTACACCCCCGCCTCAGAGCCCTGGCGCAGGCTGGCCTCTGCCTGGAACACTCCGCCCTCCCCCGCTGGTCTCAGGACAAACGGCATCTCCTCGGAGAGCCCCCCTTGGCCACCGCACGGAAAGATTTAGAGTAAGCTCTGCGTTCTGCTCTTTCCACAGAGAAACCAGATGAGTGGCTGCTCTCACGCAAATAATGACCCTGTGCAGGTGCTGCATACAGCGGGGGACGTCACCTCTCCCCGAACCTCACTGAGCCTGCTCGGAACAGACCTGCCAGCTTCTAAAGGCTGACACACACTTTGTCCTTTCTCCAGGCCTCTGAACTCATTGGGCTGTTGTCATTTAGAGAACTGGAGCCGGGACCCAAGGTGGGTGTATAACCAACTCCTCCTCCCGCACCCTGGCCAGGGGCTCAGGGAAGATGCCGGCCCAGGAGGCTGGGCTGGGCCAGGATACGTAGGCGTGTTCCATTTGGCCAGGGTTTCCTTCTGGGGACCGAAAACCACTGCACCTGCTTCACAGGCATCGTGAAATCACAAGATGATGCAAGCAGGGCAATTGGTTGAGTGCCCAGCCCAGGTGACCACAGCTGTGTGGCCACCATTATCATTTACTACTGAACAAGACCCCAAGCCTAGCAAGGCACACCTAGACAGGAGTGGGTGGTAACTGCATCCAGGTGTCTCCACCCACATTGGTGTAAGCCTCGGAAACCCTGCACTGTCAGCCCATTTTACAGACGAACAGACTAAGGCTCGATAAGGGGAACTCACTTGCCCAAGTTCATGTTGCTCTGTGAATGGAGGACCAGGATTCCAACCCAGTCCCTGACTTCAAAATCCATGCTCGATGGAGCAAGGGCTCCAAAGGCTTTTAGAACACGACACTGAGAGACAAACCATAATAATAATATTAACAATGACCACGGCAGCCGCCAAGTGCATAGCATTACTAGGCGCTGGGTTCTTCTCCAGGCACTCTGTATAAGTTAACTCATTTAATCCTCACAACAACCCTATGGGGAAGGTGCAATTATTATCCCTGTTTCACCTGAGTGAAAATCAAGGCACAGAGAGATTAAGGAACTTGCCTTGGGCCACACAGCTTGCAAGTGGTGGAGCCAGAACTCTGGTTCCAAAAATCCATGCTCCTGCCTGCTATGTCCACCCAGGAGGAGGAGGATGCGACCCCACCTCAGAGACACCTAGGGAACATCAATGGCCTCCCACGGCCACCCAGCAAGTTGCTGCGGAGCTAGAATGCAAACCCAGACACCTGACTCATCGCATGGTCTTGTTCCCACTCCTCAAGCTGGGGGCCGAGGACAGCCACCTTCCGTCCCTGCCTGCACCTCTTCTGCTTTAACCTCATCCAGGCTTCTCATGGGTCCAGAGCGAGCGCCAGACTGACCATCAACACCCCAGACCCTTCCACGGTCCGCCTTGACGGCCACACGGCCACGGTCATCCAGCCGGGTTGGCTCGTGCTGCTGGGGCCCAGCGACACCTCCTCTGTCCCAGTCTCCTGGGTGAGTGAGACCCGAAGGTCTTTGTCCCCTGGGGGCCTGGGTCCACGGTGAGGGCCCCTACAGGGCCTGCCGGCTGAGAGCAGGGCTACAGGAGGCCGTGGCAAATCTCATCACTGTGTCACCTGCTCACATTCAATCAGCCCGCCGTAGAGCTGTGCCTGCTGCTGAAACATTAAAATACTTCCACCTCTGCTCCCCACGTGCACACCCCCACGCTGGATGCTCCCCAGGGCCTCCACAGCAACTAAGGGGTTTTTCTCCGAGCCCCTCGGCTTGGGGCCCTTGCCAGGTGGTGGCTAAGCCTGTGACTGTCTCCCTTGGGCATGACCGCATCAAAAGGCAGGGAGGAATTTGAGAGACAAGGAGTTTGCCGGGGCCCTAAACACGCCCGAGTTTCTCCACTCCCTGAGAAAGAGGGCTGGGCCCTGGGAGGCATTCTGGGGAAAGTATTCCTCCAAAAGTTTCAGCTTCTCTATTCTGAGCCCCCTTGGGGTTCCTGCTTCCCATTCCACAGACCATGAGATTAGGAAGATGCCTCAGATAAGGGCACGGGGTGTCCCCACTATAAGCGAGCAGAGTGGCACCTGCAACAGAACTGTGGGATCTTTTTTTTTTTTTTTTTTTTTTTTTTTGAGACAGAGTCTCACTCTGTTGCCCGGCTAGAGTGCTGTGGTGTCTGCCTAGCTCACAGAAACCTCAAACTCTTGGGCTCAAGCAATCCTCCTGCCTCAGCCTCCCAGGTGGCTGGGACTACAGCACATGCCACCATGCCCGGCTAACTTTTTCTATATATATTTTTAGTCGTCCAGTGAGTTTCTTTCTATTTTTAGTAGAGACGGGGTCTCGCTCTTGCTCAGGCTGGTCTCGAACTCCTGAGCTCAAATGATCCTCCCACCTCGGCCTCCCAGAGTTCCAGGATTACAGGCGTGAGCCACCACTCCTGGCCAGGATCCTGGGAAGTTAGTTGGCATGATTCTGTGGCAAAGAAGCTGGTCATCACTAGCTGGTGGTGAAAAGTCACCCGTGTGAATTATGAAGGTCCCTAGACACCTCCCCGCCACCAAAACCAAGGCATCCCCTGGCTTCCAAGCAGTGGTGATTCCAGGGCCAGTGACTCTCATTACGAAAGGCCTTCCCTCCACTGAGCCCAGCCCCTCCCTGTCTCAGCCCTGGCCCCCCGGACCAGGAGCACCCAGTACCTCGCTGTGTCCTCTTCCCCAGCAAGGCCCACAAGCGCGTGGTCTGGACACGCTGAACCAGCAGCTGGAGGGGACGGAGCCATGGGGAGAGGGCGAGGGCTGATGAAAGGGCCAACCCCGAGCAAGGATTCCTGGGGCTGGGGGCAAGGGAATCCCTCAGGCTGGAACCTAGATTCCTCTCCTGTTCTGACCTCATTTCCTCACAGAAACTCTTTTCGAAGGCTGCATTTTCCTCAAGAAATCAGGACCTAATAATCCAGCTCGCTCCAAACAGGGAATGCTTTTTTGTTTGGGACGTTCAGAAAAAATAAGACGGTGACAGAGATGGTGAGAAAGTGAGGTTCAGGGGAGCGCGTGTCCACCTGCTGTCAGCAGGACAGAGGTTCACGGGAGGGAGAGGGGCTGGCGGGCCGCAGCTCACTGAGCACCGCACCCCCAAACTGCTGCCGTGACAACAAAGTGATCTTTTTTCTCTGGTAGCACCACAGTCACTCTGGGCCCCTGCCCCGCAGGCATCAAGAAGCAGGTGAGTCCCTTCCCTTGGCCTCGGCCTCATCCAAGTTGAAAGCCTCATTCACTTTCTACCCCTGATCTCATCTTGCCCCCCATGCCCGCCGTGGGGGTGGCGGTGAGGGACGAGTCCAGTACTTCTCCTGATCCCCTGTGGGCTCCCCCCACTCCCGTGGTCAGCACCCGCCGACACCACGGACATGAACTTCCTGTTCCTCGTCCGTCTGTTGCAGGAAGGACGCCTGAAGGCCGTTCCCCCGGAGCTTCTGCAGAGGGTGCTCCTGCCCCGTCACAATGGTGAGCCCCGCTTTGTCTCTCACCATGCGCGTGCCTGTCCTGCCCACGCACCGTGCACCTCGGCGCTGCACCAGACGCGTCCCAAGGGCCTCCGCAGCCAGCCGGCTTTGGCCATGTCCCCTGCTACGTCTTGTCTGCCCTTGGCCCCTCAGAGAGGTACTCTGAATTCTGAACCTCAGGAAAGGGAGAAAAGGCTTTTGCGCTTCACAAGTCCAGCCCTGAGGGGACGGGGTACAGACAGGACACAGGGGGACTCGCACCCGCAGGAAAGCTTCAGTGAAGAAGGAAGCGGGAAAGGGGGAAGTTTTAGGGTCTCCAGGAAAGGAGGACCCACAGGAGCCCAGAGATGCCGGGGAGGCCCTGAGTGCAGAGGAAAGGGGAGAGGGATGAAGCAGGACCCCCAAGCTGGGGGCTGAGTCCAGGTGGGCGATCATGAAACCACTGCACCCCAGAGCCCCGCAGGCATGGCAGGCCGCAGAGTGATCTGCATGTGCCATGGTGGATGCGGACCCAGGAAACACACATGCCCTGCCACCAGCTTCCCCAGCCCACGTGGCCCTGGCCGGACAGGGCAGTGAGAAGGGAACCAGAGGGCCCTGCCATCGGAAGTGCGCACAGTGGCGGGGTTCCCAGCACAGAGAGAGGGCGACGCACAGAGACCTCCTGCCACACCCAGGCACCTGTCGCAGCCCAGAGTGGTTGGGCCTGTCCCTGGGAAAAGGCAGATGAGGGGAACTTTGGACTGACCCCCGCAGGACGGAGGCTCCTGACAGCCTCTGGGTTGGGAGCGAGCCAGTGCTCGGCTCCCAGTAACCCCAGCTGGCCTCTGAAACCGGAGTTTCAGATGAGGCCCGTGTCCACGGAGGGGCCCTCACAGGCTTTCGTGGGTCTTCATGGGTCTGGTGCAGGGTCCCTGTCCTGCAGTAGGAGGTTGGGGCCCAGAGCAAACCATGCTGTGGGTTCTTTATGACGCCCTGAAAGTCCCCAACAGGCAGCCCCTGGAGGGCTCTGGGGCTAGAGGGCAGGACCACCGTGCACGTGACCTTGCAGTCTCCCAGCGCTTGGTGTGTACATGCGACACACCTAAGGCAGGGTGGAGGCCGGGAGACACTTTCCCAGAGGAAAGTTGAACCCTTACCCCAAGCCCAGAATTTTCCCACCTGTGCCTGGCACATGGTAGATCCCGTATACAAAACAGTTGAATGGAGACTTCCTTGGGACCCTGAAAAGCCTGGGCAGGCCTTGGCCTCCTCAGCCTGGGTGGCCTGTCCAGGCATTACGGAGCCTCTTCCACCATGGAAGCCCCTCGTTCCCCTCCCACGACTTCAGCAGGTGCACCGCACTTTACAGTTTGTAGGCACTCACACTTGTCATCCCATTAGCTCTTCAAATAACACTGGGTGGTAAGAAACTTTGCATTACCCATTGGGAAGAGATTTAAAGTGACAGCACACGGTGGGCAGATACAGGTTTTACATGCAAGAAAACTCTCGTGGAAGAAATTCCCGCACTGCCCAAGAGCAAGGGCCTTTGTAAGCAACTAATAAACTCACCTAACTCGCCAAGCGGGACTTGTCTGAGTGGTGCTTTGGTCTCTTGGCTCGCTCTCAGTTTGGGGGGCGGTTTTTCTATACTGTCCTGCAATTTTCTCGAAACACACATGTGAGTAAGAACATGCAGTATCTGTCTTTCCGTGCCTGGCTTATTTCACTTGACACAGTGGCCTCCCGTTCCATCCATGCTGCTGCAAATGACAGGATTTCACACAATGGAATAGTATTCAGCCATAAAGAAAGAATGTACAGCCATTAAAATAATGCTCTTAAAGAGCATTTGGTGTTAAAAGAAAACACTCACAAGAAGATCAGGATACAAACCTATTTAGATGATCCCAGATTTAAGTATATGCATATAAAATAAATACACTCAAAATGTAGGCTGTGACTGTCAGATGCCCTGAGTAATAGTGTTGCAGATGATTTCTATTTTCTTCTAGATATTTCTTCCAAAATTTTTAGGGTGAACATGGTTGACTTTTATCAATGGGGTAAAAAATGTTCTCATTCAATAAATACGCATCAAGCACCTAGTCTGTGCCACATGAACAAAACAAAGCAAGAATGGCTTCCATGCTCAGGAAGCGACTGAGGAAGACGGTGTAAATAGTCCAGCCAAGAAAAAGACACAGGACTGCAAAGTCCCATGAGGGCCAAGAGGGAAATGGGCAGGGTACCAGGGTTGGGGTGGGGGGAGAACAACGGCAGGGCAGCCTGATTTGGATGAGCGGCCAGGGAAGGCCTCTCGGAGGAGGTATTTGAGCTGACACGTGCAGCATGTGTGAGTCAGGCAACACGTGGAGGAAAAGGCTTCAGGCAGTGGGAACAGAATGTGCAAAGGTCCTGAGGTAGGAACCTCGGGTATATCTGAGACACTTACAGAAAGCCAGTGCAGCTGGAGATATTAGCAAGGAGTGGTGGCAAGTGAGGTTAGAGAGGCAGGCAGGGGTCAGACCACACGGGGCCTCGAGGGCCAGGCCAAAAGCATGGGTCTTACTCTGTGTGCAATGATACGATCTGAATTATGTCATACATTTTTTAAGAGAAAAGAGATTGAGCCAGAACTATGAAGCTACAGACTCCCAGAGATTTGGGGGAAAATCCAGTGTGTTTTGTCATGAGGCATCGGGAGATTCATCCCTGAGCTGTCCAAACTGACCACGCAGAGGGAGCCCCTGTCTGCCTGGTGTGGTTCTGAAGTGGGGTGGAGACAGGAGAAAGGAAGGCTGGAGCCGGGGGAACCCCTGCCTCACACAGGCTGCCCCTGTACTCACTCAGGGCCTTCTCTGAGTCCCACAAGCCCCAAGGAAGAGAAGCAGGCAGAGAGTTGTTAGCCTATTTGACAGACAGAGAAACCGAGGCTCAGAGAAGCTGGCCCATTCATTCATCCAGCATTTACTGTTCGCTGGGTGCAGACAGGGAGGTGCCGGATGGGGAGACACGCCCCTGCCCTCAAGCATCTCAGACTAATGGGACAGGACGACCAGGGGCACGTCCCAGGTCAAGGCTTTGTTTCCGGACACATCTGGGTTTGAGGCCCACCCCTGCCGCTTTTGTGGAGGACTAACTTAACTTCTCTGAGCCACCCTTTCTTCATCTCTAAATGGGGATGATGGTGCGGCCGCTGCTATTGATAATGAAGATGATGATGATGATAATGATGGTGATGATGATGATGGGTTGCCGTATAAGGGTGCTCAGCAGTGGGGGTTGGTGGCTGTGGCCACAGCCTTCTGACTCAAGTTGTAGTGTGATTTCCAAGACACACCCCCTCTCTCCATCTCGGGTACTGTTAGTTCCCCCTTATGGGAAACCCAGGCTGGCCGAGTCCGTTGGCAAACGCCACCAGAGAGACACTTACAGATGTACAGAGCCAACCTGCTGCACTTCTAGAAAAGGATACCCACTGGCAGCAATGTGCACCCAGCGGGTACAAAAGAGGCAGGAGACACTCAGAGGGAGAGCAGCAAAAGCATAGTGCCCGTAAGCCATCTGCGCCCCAGGAATGAAGACAAAAGTCCTATTGGCGCAGACAGACCAGCTCTGACATGCTCAACTCTGATTTTTTTTTTTTTTTTTTTTTTTTTTGAGACAGAGTCTCACTCCCTTGCCCGGGCTAGAGTGCTGTGGCGTCAGCCCAGCTCACAGCAACCTCAAACTCCTGGGCTCAGGTGATCCTCCTGCCTCAGCCTCCCGAGTAGCTGGGACTACAGGCATGCACCACCATGCCCGGCTAATTTTTTCTATATATTTTTAGTTGGCCAATTAATTTCTTTCTATTTGTAGTAGAGACAGGGTCTCGCTCTTGCTCTTGCTCAGGCTGGTTTCGAACTTCTGACCTTGAGTGATCCGCCTGCCTCGGCCTCTCAGAGTGCTAGGATTACAGGCGTGAGCCACCGAGCCCGGCCTCAACTGATTACGAAGCAGACAGCCCAGGCCTCGTACTGGA
>CAUYRT010039944.1:0-34226 GCA_963574885.1 Lepilemur ruficaudatus
GCCACCATGCCCGGCTAATTTTTTACATATATTTTTAGTTGTCCAATTAATTTCTTTCTATTTATAGTAGAGACGGGGTCTCGCTCTTGCTCAGGCTGGTCTCGAACTCCTGACCTTGAGCAATCCACCCGCCTCGGCCTCCCAGTGTGCTAGGATTACAGGTGTAAGCCACCTCGCCTGGCCAAAATTCTAATTTAATTCTAACATTATGAAATCATTAAAAATATTAATTCTATTATAAAAAGATTAGTTTTCTCCGCCTGTGCTAATCCTAGCACTCTGTTGCCTGGGCTAAAAACAGCAACCTCAAACTCCTGGGCTCAAGCAATTCTTTTGCCTCAGCCTCCTGAGTAGCTGGGACTACAGGCACGCACCTCCGTGCCTGGCTAATTTTTTTTTCTATATGTATTTTTAGTTGGCCAATTCATTTCTTTCTAATTTTAGTGGAGACAGGGGTCTCGCTCTTGCTCAAGCTGGTTTCAAACTCCTGACCTTGACCGATCCACCCGCCTTGGCCTCCCAGAGTGCTAGAATTACAGACGTGAGCCACTGCGCCCAGCCTATGATGTTCTTTTTAACAAATGAATACAAGTATACATATCCCTGAGTTCTGTGAGCTGTCCATGGGGGTATGTGTGTATGGGGGGGGTTGGGAATCCAATTTATAGCCTAGAGGTCTTAAGTATAGGTGGCAACCTATTAGTTCTACTAGTTGCAATTGGTGTCTAAAGCAAGGACAGTCTTGTGGGACTGAGCCCTTAACCTGTGGGATCTGACTCTAACTCTAGGTAGAGAGTGTCAGAATTTAACTGGATTATAGCTGGTATCTGCTAGTGAAATGCTTGGTATATGAGGGATAGCCCCACACATCTGGTCACAGAAGCGTGCTGTGTTGAGTGTTGCAAATGTGTGAGTAGAGTAGGAAAAACAGTCTGGTTTTTCCTATCTCCAGAGTCTCATGAGGAACAACCTGATACTAATCCCTGATGCCCAGATTTTGCACCAATATTTTTCTTCATTTAAAGAAACTAGATCCTGGCCGGGTGCGGTGGCTCACGCCTGTAATCCTAACACTCTGGAAGGCCCAGGCGGGAGGATGGCTCAAGGTCAGGAGTTCGAAACCAGCCTGAGCAAGAGCAAGATCCTGTCTCTACTAAAATAGAAAGAAATTAATTGGCCAACTAAAAATTTATATAGAAAAAATTAGCAGGGCATGGTGGCGCATGCCTGTAGTCCCAGATACTTGGGAGGCTGAGGCAGAAGGATTGCTTGAGCCCAGGAGTTTGAGGTTGCTGTGAGCTAGGCTGACGCCACTCACTCTAGCCTGGGAAATAGAGTGAGACTCTGTCTCAAAAAAAAAAAAAAGAAAGAAAGAAAGAAAGAAACTATTTCCTTATAGAATAGCTCATTCCATATCTTGGGTCAGAGACAGATTAAGATAAGTCTGAAACATCTTGTTATGGATATAAAGCAAGAATGTTTTCAAAAATATTTGGGAGAAATGCTGAAGAGACAATAGAACCATTCTAAAGGGGCTTTCACTGGACAACATCTAAAGGTTTGAGTAAAAAAAGGAAAATGATTATAGATAATTGAAACTATATGTAAATCTACTGACGTCTGCATGAGTCTCCGAAGGAAAAATTTAGTAATAGGTAGACTATAAAAGATAGTGAATGTGATAATATAGATGTTAATTTTTATGAAGCTTTTTTTAGAGACAGGGTCTTGCTCTTGCTCAGGCTGGTCTTGAACTCCTGACCTCCTGACCTCAAGTGATCCTCCGGCCTTGGCCTCCCAGAGTCCTAGAAGGGCCATGCCTCGCCCTTATAAAGTTGAATAAATATAGAGTTATGTATATGGAGGGCTTTTTAAAAAAAAAAAATCTAAAGTATATATTAGTTTGTAGTACACAGATGTACCTTTTCTTTAAGTGTAAAAGTAGGGAGAGATGCATAGAGGGAATTGAGAATCAGCCAACTATTCCGGGGGAAAAAATAGCAACTACACCAAGAACAGAAAGAACTGCTCCACAGTATTGTCACACATACCAACAGGCAGACCAGAGATCCAAGAGTTAATCAGCACTGGAGTCACACAATGACCAAGCAGAAAGAGAATTCGAAAGTGTGTTTCAAGATGATGATTTGCCAAATGTTCTGAAGAAGACAGCTAACTGTGTAGACTCTATCGTCTTATGACATATGAAATCTTGCAATGGCCCTATTAATTATAACACGTTAACAAGGCGAAATCAGTTTACAAAAATGATAAGAGGCTAGGTCAATATATAATGATAATCTGGGTTCTGTGAGGCTGGCCAAGTGAAACTTTAAAATATACCATATTCCAGGGAGAGGCACCAGGTTATAAGAGACTACACGTTCTGTGAATGGTTAAGGATTTTTAAAAGTTTGATCAATGTACAAAATGAGAGCAAGGCTCAAGTAAGGAAGGAACAACTAGGACTGTGACTCAGCTAAGATTCAATTGGTTAAACCTCAGCTGGTCTAAATGACATGCTTTTTCTTTTGGTTTTATATCTAGGATGAAATAGAATAAAGTATCCACAATATCATTACACCCCAGGGTGACCACTGGTCCGTTTGACACCGTTATATCAATAAGAAAAAGATATCTGTCTCAGTCCGTTGGGGTTGCTGTAACAAAATAGCATAAACTGGGTATAATAAACAACAGAAATTTATTTCTCACAGTTCTGGAGACAGGGTGCCAACTGGTCAGGTTCTGGTGAGGGCCCTCTTTTGGGTTGAAGACTGCCAACTTCTTGTGGTGTCCTCACTTAGTAGAGGGAGAGGGGTCTCTCTCTGGCCTCTAATCCTATTCATGAAGGCCCCAGTCTTACCACCCCCTAAAGACTCCTCCTCCTAATACTATCCCATTGGTGACTAGGTTTGAACATATCAATTCTAGGGAGACACAAACTTTCAGACCATAGTAACACCCAGGTGGCCCCAGCTGCTGGGAAGATGGTTTCAAGAGCACAGTGAGAGTTGTATTCCAGCTGTATTTCAGCTTCCCCTTTTGCCTTGCCTCTTTGGCTACGCAGCCTTGTGTTTGCACATACTTTGGTATGACCTGCACAGACCTACTACACCCCTTAGAAACGTTTAAGAAATAAGCATGTGGTAAATTATATTAAACGCCAGAAAGGGCTAAGTATAGCAATAATGAAGACATTAATTACAACCTATACTAATCCTATTTTATAAGCAACTTGTCACTATAAATTTGTCATTATTGTGAAAATTTGTCCATATTTTGTTTTTCTTTTTGGTAGAGATGGGGTCTCACTCTTGCTCAGGCTGCTCGAACTCCTGAGCTCAAGCAATCCTCTCACCTTGGCCTCCCAGAGCGCTAGGATTACAGGCGTGAGCCACCACGCCCTGCCAACTTTTCAATGTTTTTATTTTTTTTCTCTAACCTCCTCTAAAGAAATTTAGCTTAACAAAAATAAAACTAAGGGCCGGGGCCAGGCGTGGTGGCTCATGCCTGCAATCCTGTAATAATTATAGGTTTTATAAACCAGACTGAATTTCATGTTACTCCATGAGTACAGTCTTCATAAACCCTTAGTCTTTAGTAAAGTCTAATTTCAATGTTCAAACCTGGCCTTAGCTGTGCTCTATGATATAACAGAAAAGGTCAGATGCTCATCTGAGCCCAAAGCACCAATCATGGAGGCAGTAAGACATTCCAGGGGCAAAGTAAATTTGGGAGGACTCTCAGGGTTCTGGAAGGTTTTTTGTTTCAGTGCACATCTTGGCTTTGTTTTTTCAGAGAGTCTTACTTTTGCCCAGGCTACAGTGCCATTGTGTCAGCCTAGCTCACAGCAACCTCAAACTCCTGGGCTCAAGCGATCCTTCTGCCTCAGCCTCCTGAGTAGCTGGGACTACAGGCATGTGCCACCATGCCTGGCTAATTTTTTCTATTTTTGGTAGAGATGGGGTCTCGCTCTTGCTCAGGCTGGTCTCGAACTCCTGAGCTCAAACGATCCTCCTGCCTCGGTGGATCGTTAGGTGACCCGTTTCAGCTCCCAGTCTGTTTCTTAGTGGTGGGCACCATTTTAGCATCCATCACTCAGGTGGTCACAGAGGTAAGACTACCTTTCTCACAGTACAGACTCCAGGGTCTACCATGAGGTCTACCCTTCAGACCTCCCAATAACAAATTATGTACCACACAATAGCTACAACATTCTCCCAATCTTGGGATCCAGTCAAAAGACCACTGGACTAGGTAGAAAGAGTTCGTTAGTCCCTACCTTATTGTATGACTCCTGGGCAAGTTACTGTATATTTAGAAGCTTTATTTATGTCATATGTAAAACAGAACCTGTCTCTATCTACCTTAAAGGTGTTGATCTAAAAGGAAGACGATGAACCAAAATTAATACAAGTTGAGAGTTTATTTGGGCCAAGCTTGAGCATTGTAACCCAGGAGCATAAATTCAAGTTGCCCTGAATATACATTCCAATTAGCAGCAGTTACAAGTGGATTTTTAAAGGAAAACAAGAGGCAGTTCCTATAGTGTTTACCAATAATTTCCTTTAAAATAACATAAGCTATTGACTAGCTAAACATTGTTCATTGGATCAAATATTCCAGGAATGGTGAAGATTATTGGTGAGTCAGCTAGTCAGAAACAAAATGCCTTTAAACAACTGTCCCTGGGCATGGGTGTGGGGGCATAAGAATAAAATGAGATAACAGATGGGAAAGTGCTTTGAAAGAGTAGAGATTCCTACAAAAACAAAAGAACAATTTACCTCCACTCCAGAGGTTCCACAATCTCTGCCCACTCTTCTGCAACTCTGGCCTGCCCATTCTCCTGACTGGTTCCTAAGCCCAACTTCCATTTGCAGGCCTGAGGATTTGAGTTAAAAGGCTTTGTAAGACCTTTTACAGCTAGGGAAGCATATGATTCCCATTCATGTGATAAACATGAGCACCTACCATATATTACATATTGCAAGCACAAATATGAGTAAAATCCAGCAAATGTGAAAACCCAGCAATCAATCATGAGGAAATATAGTATTAAATGTTTATATAAAGCTATTGGAAAGCATTTTTCTGGATAGTCAATATGTCTAATTGTGCTATCAATCATAAAATATATGTTTCATTTTAGGCACTTATTTCTTATCATTACAAAGCTGAAAAAATATCAGCTAGAGGTTGTGAGAATACAGAGATTGTGGTCTTCAAAAAACATTCAATCTAGTGTGGCAGGTAGCATGGGTGATGTTAAAACTTTGGTCTTGCCAGACCTGGAGATCAACTTCTGATGTTAACTTACTGCATGATCTTTGACAAGTTGTTTAGCCTTTCTAACCTCTCCTGTTTCCTCTCCTGTAAAATGGGGATAAAATACAGTACCTATTCATAAGTGTGGTTGTGTAATTCAAGTGAGATAATTTAAGTAAAGAACAGTTCCTGGAACATAAACGCTTGATAAACGATGGCCACAGTTATTTTCTGTGGGTGAGCACAGTGCGGGGAGATCATGATAGATTTCTATCAAAACACAGCTAACAGCATACCCCGCATGTTGCAGAGCTATTTCACTTCCTCCCTTTGAGACTCGAGCCAGTTTGCGTCTCAAGTTATCAGCCACAGCGTTGCGATCCCGAAGTCTCACAGGCCTTCAAGTAGGAAGGCGTACAAATTCCGGGTTTAGAAAGAACTTTTCACATATTAAGGGGCCACTAAGTCACTCCTCTAATTCTTACTCTGATCACCAGAGCTGATAAGCGGCGTTACGAAACCGAGTAAATGAAAGAAACGAGAGCCACACTCCATTAAACATAAACTTAGACTGATTTTCTTCACGATTGCTACGTTAAGAAATCTTTATGGTGTACGTTAAAATCTTTTTTAAAAAGTAGTAATTCTAGTACGTTGGGCTTGAAATAAAACGGAGACTTCCCCAAGGTCAGCAGCTTGAGGAGGCATGCGTAGCCTTGATGCTTCCAGGTTCCTCATCTCTCCACCCGCGTCCTTTCTCCAGCCCACTCCGCCCCCTCCGTCCTCCCTTCCCCCATCACCAAATTCTGCTGGAATCTCTGACCACTGCCTAGCCGGGCAATCCCGGGGGCGCTGGGGCACGCGGGGAGAGGGTTACGAGGAGGTGGGGCTGAAACCCAACTTCATTGTTCGCGGGACCGACTCTTTCCCAAAGACCCCGTTGGCAGCGCCTGCGCAGTGCGCGCTCTTTGTGCCAGGCTGCCGCAAGCTGGTTGTTTGTGTGTCTCCGCGAAGCGGAGGAGGCGGTGCCGATGGGGCGTGGCCTGCCGGCCGCATTCTCATTGGGGGTTTTACAGGGAGGTGGGCGGGCACAGGGCGGAGCTTCCGATAACAACACTGGGAGCTGGGGCTGTGGCTATTTGTTGCTGCGCCGCCACCGCCCGAGTCAGAGTCCGCGGTCTTCTCTGGCTCTATTAGCAGCATCCGCCGCCGCCGCCGTTACCGCCACCCTGTGATCACTGGCTTCACTTCCTTCTTTATTTGCTGTGCCACGTCCCAGCGCTATGACCGTGGTCTCCGTCCCACAGCGGGAACCGCTCGTCCTGGGTGGCCGCCTTGCGCCGCTTGGCTTTTCCTCCCGCGGTTACTTCGGGGCCCTCCCGATGGTGACCACGGCTCCGCCGCCTCTACCCCGGATCCCGGACCCCCGGGCACTGCCACCGACCCTCTTCCTCCCTCACTTCCTGGGGGGCGATGGCCCCTGCCTGGCCCCCCAGCCTCGCGCTCCGGCAGCTCTGCCCAACTGCAGCCCTGCCCCGGCGGGAGGCACTCCTCGGGCAGCGCCAAAGAAGCGGCGAAAGAAGAAGGTGCGAGCCAGTCCGGCGGGACAGCTGCCCAGCCGCTTCCACCAGTACCAGCAGCATCGACCGAGTCTGGAGAGCGGCCGGAGCCCGGCGACGGGCCAGAGCGGAGCACCGGAGGTCCCGGGCCAGGCTGCAGCCGCGGCCCGGGATCCTGCAATCGCAACCCGAACTGAGGGAGCGAGCCCCATCTCTGCGCCTTTGCGGCCCGCGGCGCCTGGGCAACCTCCGCTCAGAAAAGAGGTAAAGGCCGCGAGGGGGACATCGCGGGCCGCTGGCGAATTGTGGCCCTTAGACCGCCACGGCCGCGCTTTCGGGTCTGGGTCCCTGCACGGAGGGGGTCGGAGGGCGGGGGCAGGGTGAGGGGCGGCTGTTTACTCGGGAGGGAAGTTTCCGTGACGCCCGCCGGGTTCTTGCTGGAGGGTTAGGAGGGGGAAGGGGAGGCATGCGCTGGCGCTTCTGATTGGTTCCTGGGGACCAGCCAATGAGGAGGGCGGCTGCGCCCCAGCAACAGCCCCGATTTAGAAGGCTGGCAGCGTTCCAGGGGGTTTCGGCGATCCGGGCGCGCGGCGGGGTGGGGGCAAGGAGGGGGCCCGCGGGAGGGCTGACGTCAGCGCGCTACGTGCTGAGCGCTCCGGCGCTCATGAAGGAGGCGAGGCCGGGTCGGGGTGGCGGGGAGTGGGCCCGCTTTCGGTTTCCCCTCCGGGGGTAGGGCCAAGCCCAGTCGGTGAAGCGCGTAGACGGTGTCTAACGCCCTGGTGTGGGAATTGGAGTGGGCTGCAGGGAGCTCGATTTTGTTTGGCTGGATTTTTGCCGAAATGTGAAGTGCCCCGTGTGGGACGCCCAGTCCAGCTGGGGCTCTGCCCGCCGTGGGTCTGACCGACTTAGTCGCACTAAGTTGCAAAGTTGGCAGGAGCGACATTAGTTCTTACTTTTTGAAGCAGTAAATTAAGTTCCCACTGTGTGCTGTATTGGGCTTTCTTAATGGAAGGTAGTTTTATTACTTGGGTCCAGGATAAGCTTTTGAAGGAAGTTATCAATTGAATTGTCTTACGGTGCCTAGTTGCAGTGCTATTGGATTAGGATCAAATAAATGGATTGAAGGTTGAATGGGATTAAGTCTCTAAAATGACGTTGAGTAATCTTGTCAATAAAGTTTGTTTTATTGACTTCAGTGACTTACTTTTTCGCAATGAAACGAAAATAAGTCACACTGCCCTTTGTTGAAAGAATGTTGGAGTGAATTAGAGATTTGCAATTTATCTAGCTGTGCCCTTGGAAAAAATTGGTAGATTTGCCCACCGTGTTTCCTTCTATTATCTTCTCAGGTTCTGTCCAAGTTTTAAAATTCCATGAGTCTTGAAATAATAGTGATAACCTAAAAGGGGAGGTTTTATACTTGTTTCCTGGCCGTGAAGATTCTTTTCTAGAACAGGGTATTAAAAACCCGGGAGCACCGTTGGCAGTTAACCTTAGTGACATGGAATATATTACCTTCAGCTCCGGCTTCCTTGTTTCTGTGTCCTGTGTACCTACCATGTTAAGTGTTGGAAGGGCAGTGATCTAATGGATTACCTTATACTTCCGTCCTTACAGGTTTCCTATAACGTCCCCTTCAATTAGGAAAGTGATTAGAATTAGTGAAGCAAAGTTCTTGAAGCAATTAAAAACCAAAAAGTAGGAAGTAGAGAAGAAACATTTTTTTCTGCACACATGTTTTGAAGAGAGCTCATTAGTATTCCTTACAATTACAGAAAGATGGAGTTGAGATTACTGTGAGTTTTTTAGCTTGACATTTTAGAACTGGCTCATAAGTTGCATACTGGTAACTAACAGTGGTTATTGTGTTTTTAGTGGCAAACAATGAGGTATGTGTATTTGGACATTCAGTGATAAGTGCAGCAAAGATAGTATTTAATCAAGAAATTGAACTAATTACTAGAGAAACATTTAAAATTATATATAGTATGTGATGGTGAGGTTCATAACTGATTTTTATCCAGAAACTACATTTACTTTTGTGTTCCTTGTCTTTGTAGGTTTTAAAATCAAAGATGGGAAAATCGGAGAAAATTGTCCTTCCCCACGGCCAGCTTGTTCATGGTATACACTTGTATGAACAACCAAAGATAAACAGACAGAAAAGCAAATATAACTTGCCACTAACCAAGATCACCTCTGCAAAAAGAAATGAAAATAACTTTTGGCAGGATGCCATTTCACCTGATAGAATTCAAAAGCAGGAAAAAAAGCCTTTTAAAAATACCGAGAACATTAAAAATATGCATTCGAAGAAATCAGCATTTCTAACTGAAGTGAGCCAAAAGGAAAATTATGCTGGGGCAAAGTTTAGTGATCCACCTTCTCCTAGTGTTCTTCCAAAGCCTCCTAGTCACTGGATGGGAAGCACTGTTGAAAATTCCAACCAAAACAGGGAGCTGATGGCAGTACACTTAAAAACGCTCCTAAAAGTTCAAACTTAGATTTCAGATTTCAGTATGTATGTAAAACAGTTTTTCCCAAATCCCTGGACTCCTTAAAAGAAAATTGGTACAGAAATGGAAAATTTGCCTTGTTGGAACATACAAGTGCAAAAGATAGATGAGTTTTAAAAATTACAACAGCTTGTATTATATTTTATATTTTGTAAATACTGTATACCATGTACTATGTGTATATTGTTCATACTTGAGAGGTACATTATAGTTTTGTTATGAAAGTATGTATTTTGCCCTGCCCGCATGGCAGGTGTTTTGTATATACAATGGAGAAATTTTAAGTGTGTGCTAAGGCACATTGAAGACCGATTTATTTGCACAAAGTACTGAGATTTTTTTCAAGAAACAGCTGTCATATCTCAAGGTTAAGATCTAAATGTGAACAGTTTACTGATGCACTACTGAAGTTTAAATCTGTGGCACAATCATTGTAAACACGGGGTTTGTTTCTCTAAATTGATTTCTGCCTTCTAAACTGTAATTATTGGAAAATTCTGTTCCCATTTTTACCAAACTTAATTTCTGGTTTTTGGTATATATCTATTCAAATTTAAAATGCCTCTAATTTTAATGCCAACAAAATTGGTTGTAATCAAATTTTAAAATAATAATAATTTGGCCCCCCCTTTTAAACTCTTTTGTCTTGGCTCTTTGTGTGTGACTGTTTCATGTTTGAATGTGTGACTAGGAGATGATTTTGTGTGACTGGATTTTAACATTCCATTTTAGAGGCTGAATGTTTTTGACTTTGCTAATAGTCCTCATTCTGAAATTTAGAGGATCTAATAACATTTCTGTGAGGAGGAATTCCCCATCTCACAAATGGAAATGGTTTTGAATATAAGGAAGCTGGTTAGATTTTTATAACCATACATTTATACACCATGCCATATATTTTCAGTGAAAAGAAAATGATATTTGTTTGATTTACTAAATTTACATTGATCTTGAGTTGTATTTGAATCAAAGCAAGCATAATTGGTATTGAAATAGATGGAAGTTTTGGATTTTAAAGCTTGCTTGAAGATAAATATGACAGTTTACATACTTTAAAAATCATACTTAATAGGTTATATGTATATTTCCAACTAAAAAATTCTGAAATATGCTTTCCCTATATGAGTTTTACCAACTAAAAAATTCTGAAATATGCTTTCCCTATATGAGTTTTAGTTATATAATAGGAAGCTAAACTTCAGCTGAAATAACAAAAAAGAAAAATTTTTTTTTTTGGACAGAGTCTCACCCTGTTGCCAGGGCTAGCTAGAGTGCCGTGGCGTCAGCCTAGCTCACGGCAACCTCAAACTCCTGGGCTAAAGCAATCCTGCCTCAGCCTCTTGAGTAGCTGGAACTACAGGCATGCGCCACCATGCCTGGCTAATTTTTGTTTTCTGTGTATTTTTAGTTGGCCAATTAATTTCTGTTTTTAGTAGAGATGGGGTCTCACTCTTGCTCAGGCTGGTTTTGAACTCCTGACCTTGAGCCATCCTCCTGCCTTGGCCTCCCAGAGTGCTAGGATTACAGGCGTGAGCCGCTGGGCCCGGCCAAAGAAAAATGTTTTTGAGTAATTGGGCAATATTTCGGCATGAAAGGGAAAAAGATGTTAAGAGGGTACATACATGATTCTCTAAGGTGGACTAGATGAGAAAGGTATTACCCGTACCAAGAAAAATAAATGGAAGAGTCTTAGTTCTTAGCCTTCTATCATTTGGTTCACGCACGAGGTGAGGGAAGACAATGTTCTGGCTATTTAAAAATGAGTGTTATGGGCCTAACCATAGAATTACTATTGATTGGATAAAAAGCAGTGCCAGGATAAGGTAGCTTGTTACATAATCACCACAAAAATCTGATAAATAGTAATAGGTGTGCTATCTTGTATATACAGCTAATAAGCTAGCCAATTTTTTTGGCACTGGCTGTAACATGCTTTGTTATTACATGTATATGTAGAGAAAGTAGTTACACTTCAGTATTAAAGAGAGAGGTGCATATAGCTTGTTTAAAAATGGCATTTAGAGAGACTTGCTTAAACTAATGAAAATAAAGGGAGACTGTCAACTTTGTAAAAGTTAATACTAGTGTTGAGAGTTGATACACTGGTGCCGGGGGTGGCACATGCCATTCATGATACGCATTTCACTCCAGAGTGAATAGCTGCTGCACTCCAGCCTGGGCAACTTGAAAAGCACTGAAGAGAATGGTTAAAATTTTTAAAGGGATGATTATGGAGTAGGTTTGTTTTTTTTAAACACAGGGTCTCAAACTCCTAGGCTCAAGCCATCCTCCCACCTCAGCCTCCCAAAGTGCTGGGATTACAGGCAGGAACTGTCATGCCTGGCCTGGAGGTAGATTATAAAGTATTAAAATAGGTCTTCCATTTAAGAGTAAGCAAAATTGGTTGAATTATACTACAGATCATAATGTAGTTAAAAGGTATTCATAAATTTAGAAGTTAGATAGGTTTGGTGTTCTAGTAAAATACCATTTAGTGGTCCATTATTCAGTCACCTTCATTTTTCACCTAGGAATCCCTCGAAACACTTCTCTTCCTATGTTCTTGTAAGGATAACTTGGTTTTGTGGGTGTATAAAGCAAACACTGTAGTCACCAGTTTTAGACCTAAATTTAAACTAGTGGCCTGTTAAATGGACTCTTAATTGCAAAATGGTTTATAAGTGTATGTGAGTGGAAAATTGTTACATGTAGTGGTACTTCACTGTAGGACAAACATCAGTATATGGACACTGTTTTACACTGAAGTTGTTTTTAGATAAATCTGTACAAGTTTGATACTAAATTTATTCAATTCACTATAGATGTAATGAGCTGCTCTTATTTGCATTTTGGTGCCACGTATTTTGTTAGTGTCCTTATAGGCAGATAAAGGAAAAGGTAATAAAAGATAAAATTATACTATTAAGAGATTGACAGGCCGTTCATTTCAAACTTTATGATTCTTGAGGGTACAAATTTTAGAGTGGTTTACGTGGTTTGTAAGTTAAAAGACCGGAATGTATGAGGCAAGAAATCTTCATTTTCTTAGCAGGACCAGCATTCTGGTTTTCCTGCATAGTACTATGTAACTACCACTACCTTTTACCCTTTCCTACATTTCAGTGTAAAGCTAGTGTGCTGTACTAACAGGGATGAATGATTTGAGTTTCTTTTGCCTAGTAGATGACTTCAAACTGTCTTAAAAAAAAACTATAGTACTTGCTTTTTAGGCCGGGCGCGGTGGCTCACGCCTGTAATCCTAGCACTCTGGGAGGCCGAGGCGGGCAGATTGCTCAAGGTCAGGAGTTTGAAACCAGCATGAGCAAGAGCGAGACCCCGTCTCTACTAATAATAGAAAGAAATTAATTGGCCAACTAAATATATATAGAAAAAATTAGCCGGGCATGGTGGCACATGCCTGTAGTCCCAGCTACTCAGGAGGCTGAGGCAGAAGGATTGCTTAAGCCCAGGAGTTTGAGGTTGCTGTGAGCTAGGCTAATGCCACAGCACTCTAGCCTGGGCAACAAAGTGAGACTCTGTCTCAAAAAAAAAAGACTCATAATTTATCATGCTGTTTGCATTCTCATGACTAATTGTCACAGTTTTCCTGCTTCTCCTTTGCTATCTCTCCCTCCAATGCTTGTCAGTATGTCTTTCAAGCTCCCTCTGAGAATATTCCTTTCCTATGACTCTTAAATGCAAGTTGAGGCTGTTTGTTCTCTCACAGCTCACATGCTTCGGGGTCTAGAAATGGCATTGGTGTCCCTTTTGCTCCAAACCATGATTTCTCCACTTTTTTGTAAAACAAAACAAAAACAACAAAGAAATTTCCATTTATTTGGGTCCTATGTCATTTAGGCATACCACACTCTCTCTTTCTTTACTTTCCTAACCTACAGATCTTTTTCTATTCTCCTAGCCACAATATTCCCACTTGTTGAGTTCTTGGTACCTGACTCACAGTGTTCTTGTTCTTCTGCACCATAAGCTCTGCCATCATCCTGGATGACTTCAGCATCCATATATGTGGCTAATTTATCCAGCTCCCTAACTTCTCAGCTTCTTAACTTCCTTATTTTCCAAGATCCTCTTCTCATTTCGTCTCGGCCACTCACTCTCACAGTCACACCATAGATCTTGTTATTTCCTGCCATTGTCCCACCTCCAGAAAGCACCCCACTTTTTAACAGCAAACTCCCATCCTTCTGGATTGCTTGCTATACTCTTTGCCATGACCGTTCTTCACCATCTTTGGGCTCACAAACCTTTGATGCTTTTGTTGCTCCCAATTTGTCAGGTCTTTCCTTACTGTCGGACTTGTTTTGCTATTTGGATTGCTTGGCTCATCCATTCAGTGACATCCTTGCCAATACCTTGCCTAAACTCTCTTACTCCTCAGGTTTTTTTTTACCCCAACTTTGCATAAAGAGAAAAATCTGCTTTGTCTGTGCCTGAGCCTCAGCAGCTGACAATGCTGGCGAAAGTCACACAGAAGGAAAGTTGATTTAATTCAAAATGCAAGATTATCAATTTCAAACAGTCCTCCAACACTGCCTGGCAATTCTACCACAGCCTCCAGTCAACTTATCCTCTGATTTATCAACAACTATTTCAAACCATATCTACCATCCTCAAACCTCTAACTCTCTCCCCTAACTCCCCCATCACTCTCAGCATAAGATCTCACTCCCTAGTTCACACACATACACAAAGTAGAAACCATCAGAAGGAAATTTCCCTGTGTTATGGATAGCAAACCTATAATACTACCCATGCTAGCACCATTTACACTTCCCTTCATTTGTGTTAGAGAAGGTGATCATCCTTCTGTTTTGATAGAATTCCTCCTACCTGGCCTTGAATCACACTTGGCCCCAATTTCTCATAGATTTACCCTAGCAATTCTCCCTTCTCTCATATGTTCAACTGCTACCTCTTCTCTGAGATTTGAGTAGTGGCAGAGATGGGCCTCTGATTACTTGGCCAGGCTGTTGTGTGTAACTGGCTTTTACTGGAAACAAATTAAGTACATTGCTAGAGCATAGTGGTTGAGAAAAGTAGTCTCTAATGTGAGGTACAGGGGAGTAATCCATTGTGGTATGAGAAAGAAGACACTGCAACTTGTTTCTATGTCTTTACATTTTTTAGGTGAGACAGAAATTTACCTTTCTGATATGGAGTATGCATGTTGACATGTTGTCTTGTCTCATTTTGTCCATCTGTGTGACACACAGTCCTGAGTCTTGTGCTATGGGAGAGGTACCCTGAGATAAGACAGAGGATGCACAATGTTCTAGCATTGACAGTAAGGTCCTCATGACTGTGTGTCAGCATTTTGAACAGGTCATCAGTGCTGAGTTAGATGGATTTATAGACCAGCTCTTTTTCTTTTTCTTTTTTTTTTAACATTTTTTTATTGCAGCATATTATGGGGGTACAAATGTTAAGGTTACGTATATTGCCCTTGCCCTTCAGTCAGAGCTTCAAGTCTGACCATCCCCCAGATGGTGCACATCGCAGTCATTATGTATGTATATACCCATCCCCTCCTCCCCCCTCCCGTCTGCCCGACACCCAATAAATGTTATTTCTATGTGTCTACTTAGGTGTTGATCAGAGAAACCAATTGGCTGGTGAGTACATGTGGTGCTTGTCCATCCATTCTTGGGATACTTCACTTAGTAGAATGGGTTTCAGCTCCATCCAGGAAAATACAAGAGATGCTATATCACCATTGTTTCTTATAGCTGAATAGTACTCTATGGTATACATATACCACATTTTATTAATCCACTCGTATATTGATGGGCACTTGGGTTGTTTCCACAACTTTGCAATTGTGAATTAAAACAAATCCTTTTAATAAAAGAACTCCAGTGCTGGAGTGGAACACTTTACAATGGTCCTGCTCCTAGCCCTGAGAGCTCAGCTGGCTATGGGATGTTTTCTTTCCTGCTTCCTACATCTGTTCTCTCCCCGGGTCTTGTCTGATTCTCTTGGGCAGGCTTTTGGGCTCATTTCTCTTCCTTGCCCTTCAGTCTCAGGGGCCAGGCCTGCCACAGGGTGGGCAAGTGGCTGAATGATTCCTCTGTTAGTCCAGGCACAGGCCGGGTTCCAGCTAGGGACAATGTTCATCTTCTAGAACCCAGCTCAGTCTTAAACAAGGTGGAGGCCTGGGCTTCAGTTTAATGACCAAGTTTCAGTGGGTGTTCTTTGGAGTCAGGCACAGTAAGAGGGGTGAGAAGAGGCGCTCGGGCTTCTTTGTGGCACTACAGCATACTTGCCAGGCACTTTCATCCACAGGCTCGTTTCCCCTTGATGACTGTCCCGTGACACAGATCAGGTAATGTTTCTGCCTACCCTGCTCCCGCATCTCCCCGCCATCCCACATGCATCTGATGAGGGGACAGAGGCAGAATGAGGTTTAGCAGAAGGCAGCCTAGGGCTAGAGTTTAAATTCAAGGGTGAGAGTTCAAGTCTCCTGCCTCCCCGGTGAGGACTTGTGCATTTCCAGCCTGTTCAGTCCACCCACCTTTTGCTCCTGTGCCCCTCTCCTGCCCCTGTGCCAACGGGGCAGGGTTTGGGAGCTAAGCCCTCAGCTCGGCGGGTGTATCTGGCTGCCGGCAGGGGTGAGACACTTGGAAGGCCTCCAAGGCCAGCAGCGTCTTGTTGATGCGGATGATGGTAGGGTAGGAGGTGAGATCCACCTTGTACCTGTGGCAAAGAAACACCCTCTAAGCCAGGGTTTTAGGGACAAAGGAAGATTGTGGGCAACAAGGGGACAGACAGGCAGGGCTGGAGGAGGTCCATGGTGCCACCCAGGGAAGGACAAGGAAGGCAGCCCTGCTGGGGGAGCCTTATTCATAGGTAGCTCTCTGGAATGGGCAGGTCTTGTGCACTATCCTTTGGCATCTCTGTTACCTGCTATCCTACTAAGCAATGACTATTGAGAACCTACTATTTATAAGGCCCAGTGCTAGGCATTTATATATAGCGAGTGTCTCCTCCCCCATGTCATGAGCTTCTTGAGGGCAGGGGATGTGTAACACATTTCCATGTCCCTAATGCCTAGCATGAGGCCTTCCGCAGAGGGGTACTCATTCATGCCTGTTGGGGGGCTGATGGAGGAAGGCAGAAGTAGAGCTCACTGCCAGGCACAAACACACTACATCTGGGTACAGCTAGTGGGTGCTCCTAGGGGTCCACCAGGGGAGCCAACTCCTCTTAGAAGCAGGGGCTATCTACACAAGATCACCTGGGCTGCAGTGGGCATGGTAGGGGCACTGCACTGATTTCTTTCAGGCCGAAGTGGGTGGTGTGACTTGGCACAGTGGGCCCAGTGGTCGGCTAAGGAAGAGTCTGCGTGAGATGCTACCTCAGCAGCTGAAGCAGGGGCCCTGACGCCACAGTCCTGGAGAGCAGGACAGGGGAGGCTGGTGGGGCTCTCTTACCTTTCAGCATTTGCCACTTGAGGCACTAAACACAGGTCAGCCATGGACACCTAAAAGAGGGTTGGATAGGTCTGCATCAGGGTGGGCACCCTGGACTCATTGGCTGGCCAGGGTGTGTCCACTGTGACAGTACTGGGGGTGACAGCCCCTGACGCTCCCATCTGCTTCTGCTCTTCCACCCCTCCCCACCTCCCCACCCCACCCTCGTCTACCCTGGGCTGGGCTGGGTCTGTCCCCCAGAGCTGAAGGGCTTCTCACAGGCCACACTCCAGTTGCCCTGACAACCAGCTCTGTGGGTGGCCAGAGAAGGTTTGCCTTGGTGGATGTTACTGTGCTTGTGAAAAACTGATGTCACCAGGCATTTAGTAAGGACCCACAACAGAGAGGAGACACCTGGGGTGGGGACCAGAATGGAACCCTGGAACCATAGGTCCAGGGCCTTAGCCTATGGGACAGACATCATCTCGTCTAGTCCCTCAGCTGATGCCTGGATCACCTGGTCATCTCGGAGACGCAGTCTTCTAGCCGAGGACCTCCCTCCCTCCCTCTCGAGGTGGTCTGATGGGAGTGAGCGGAGGAGCTCCCCAGGAGCCAGGTCTGCTTTGCACAGAGGTTCCCCCCATGGCCGCCTCCTGAGGATCCTCCTCAGAAAGCTCTGAGCTCTGCCTGCCCCCCACAGTGGTGGGAGATGGCAGAGGGTAAGTGGGAGCTGGGACAGCCTGAGGTCAGCAGGAGTGGCTGTGGGCAGGCTGGGCGGGCCGGGGTAGCTTACCTCGTCTCCTACACAGTACTGGCCGGCCGTGCTCTGCAGGACCTGCTCCAGAGCTGTGGGGAGGCCACGTGAGTAGTCTTACTGGGCACAGAAAGGGGACATCAGCCTTTCTGGGCCTCAGCCTCCATGGCTGTGAAATGGGCGCCTGTCTGGGTGACAGGCGGGTGCTAGAGGGAACATGGCGCCAGGTCTGAGGACAACCTGCTGGGGGCGAGCTGGCGTTTCCTCGGGCTCCTCAAGTGCAGCCCCGATGCCCTCACCAGCATGGATAAGACTGTGCCGGCCTGGGCTTCCCGGCTGGAGTGGCTGGTGAGGCAGAGGTGGGCCCTCTGGCTCCGCAGGGCTGTGGGCCTCACGTACTGAGGTTCCTGCGAGTGGAGCTTAAGGCTAGGTTTGGACGCTGGCCCAGCCCACTGCCAGCCCAGCACTGCCCTCATCCATGTCACTGTCAGGACCAAAGAGGCCTGGGAGGCCAGTGTAGGGGCACGAGGGCCATTTCTCTGACAGGTCACCTTGGGGCAGCTCGCAGGAGTGGGGACTCACCGTTAAAGCCAGAAGCGATGACGTTCTGGGCCCAGGTCAGCTGGTTCTCCTGTCCCACTTGCTTTAGGACAGACAGGTTCTGTGCAGCCCAAGGAAAATCTGTGACTGCTTTGGAAGCTGGGCTGGGCCTGCCCTTTAGCCAAACCCCTCAGGGACGTTCATCCCCATCTGGCCCTGGCTGTACAACTATCCCCGAGTCGGGGCTCCAAGAGCCCCTTCCTTCTGTCAGGACCTTGAGGCTGGAGGGAGGCAGCCACCCCTGAAGCCACCTTCCCAGCTGCCCCAATGGCCCCTGTAGTCTGAAAGCCATGTGATTCTGACAGAGATGTGCACGAGTAAGGACACCGTACATTGCCATGACTATGACAGGTGTAGCCATAACCTGAGGCCTATTCCCTTGCACCCAGCGCTTTGCCCTTGCCTGGTTCCTGGTGAGGAGACGGAGTGGGAGACAGGGCGGGGGTGGGGTGAGGATAGTGTGAGGGAGGGGCTTTCGGAGATTTCAACTCTGGTTCTATCTCTGTACCCCTGGAGCCCTGTTCCTTCCGGACTTCACTTTCCTCATCTGTAAAATGGAGATGTGTGTCTGCTCCAACTTCCTTTGTTAAAAACACAAGATGACACTGAAGTGGGGGTGGGCACAGGTGCACAGGGGTCCTAGGCCTGGTCCCTGCTCTGCTACCACTTAGCTGTGTGACTCAGCAGAATCACTCCATCTGCCCGGGGCTATTTCCTCATTCTCAAAGTCAGGAGTTCGCACAGATGAACTGTTTTTATACTGAATTGTTTAATCAGTGAATACTTTAAAAAAAAGTAAAATCCTATGAGAATCCCAATATATGGGACAGATGAAAGGGAAGCTGCTCTGGTTAGAGGTGGGAGGTCCCTCCCCTGCCACCCTGGCCCCCTCCCCACCTCAAGCGCCTCTAGCTGTGTCCTTGGGAACCTAAGGCTTCTTGGAATGCAGTGGGGGACCCACCAGGTGGCTGATTTCTGGGATCCCTGCCGCCTTCTGCCACGTGGTCCATAGGTCACAGCCCCCAAGAATCCCTCTCTGTCCTCCTGCCACCCCTGCCCCACTGTGGGCATTTCACTGTGGGCTCACCACCACCAGTGTGTGTCTGCAGGTAAGAGTGTGTGTGTGGGGGGCAGGGTGCAAGTGCACCAGCGCCACACCTGCAGGGGCTGGATGCCACCAGCGATAAGGTCAGAAATCGTTCGAACGCTGGCCCTCTTCTTTGGGTCCTGAGGCAGAAGTCTCGGAGTGGGACGAGTCTCCTCCAGGTACTCAATGATGGCCAGCTGTCCAGAGGGGAACAGTGAGGCAGGGAGAGGGCCCGGGACCCATGGACCAGGGAGGACAGGGCCACCAAACTCCCCCGCTCCTAGGCTGGAGCCCTGCAGAACTTTTTGGACCTGATCCTGCAGAGCTTGGTTGCCCATGTGCTTGAGTCTTCCCCTTCCCACAACAAGTATCTGTCGAGCCCCTCCTATGTGCAAGGTTGGCGCCCTGGTGACCCACAGGCCAGGAAGAGATGTCCGGTGCTCTCATTCAGAGCACTGCTCTCAGGAGGGGCCTCCCCCAGGCCCTGCACTCACTGACTGGTCAATGGTGATTCCATCAATCTTCAGGATTGGCACCTGCTTCATGGGATTCAGAGCCTGGAATTCCTTGGAGAACTGTGGAGACAAGGCCCCGGTGGGCTGGGTGGCCTGGCCTGGGTTGGCCAGAGCAGAAACCGTCCCTGGGGAATGCATGTAGCAGCCTAAACCCCAGCAGCGGCTTCATCCCAGTGGCCGGGCTATGTGCTCTTCCCTGCATCTCACACTGTGGCCACCAAGGCAGCTCCTACCCCAGCCAGCCAGCCGCAGGGCCCAGCACGGGGCAAGGACCCCTTGCCACCCACCCTCCTGAGGTCCAGCACTGGACAGCCCAGGCTGTGCTACAGAGCCAGGAGTCCTTCCCATGGCTCCTGCCGCTGAACAGTTTGCCACCTCGTCCCACAGGGACAGCCAGCATCCTCCTCCAGTCACAGGGAACACAGGACACACCTTCACTTCTTGTGGGCAGACCACCCATACACCTGGTACCTCTCCAAGGCCTCCAATTCCCACATCATGGTCTGGGGACAGCATCCTTACCTGTTGGCCCCCGTCCTTTATGAGGTTGATGGGTATCGTTTCATAGTCGATGCCTTTCAAGGCCAGAGCTAGGAGAGACGGCAAATAGCAGAGTTGGGGGACAGCCTCTGGCTCCACTCCCCGGAAAGGAGCCCTCTCAGGGTGACATGAGGCTGCACAGGGGGAGGTTTCTCAACACCCCTGTGTGGTCAAAGCCCAGCTTCTCTCCAGCTTTCCTTGTCACCACCCACTCCCCCACTCCAGGTACATGGTGCTCCGCCTCTCTCACCCCAGACTCTTAGAACCCTCATCCCCACTGGGTGGTGCTAGGAAGCTGTGTGCCTGGCACATTGTGGGCTCCTAGAGGACAGCAGGGGTGTGTCCTGTTCACCTCTGCCCCTCCAGGGCCCTCTAGGGCCTTAAACAGTGGTGAAAAGAGTGTCTTCATTGGAAACATGCAATTATTCCCTCAAAAAGTCATCTAAGGGCCAAGGTCACTCAGGTGACCATACGGAGCACACACAGGCAGATGATACTCCTTTTCTGTCTGGAGAATTTCTTTCCAATCCACTCTCTGTCCTCAGAGTTGTTTACTATAAATCCCAGGTGGGCATCAGACTCGTCGGTGGTCTTGGAGCATTTGCTATGACCCCCGTGACCAGATTGCAGCATAGTGTAGTAATTAAAAACATGGACTCTGCAGCTAGACTGTGAAGTTCAAGTTCCAGCTCTGCCTCTTAGTAGCTGCACAATCTTGGGCAAGTTATTTAACCTCCCTGTGCCTCAGTTTCCTCATCTGTACAATGAGAATGGTAATAGTCCCTCCCTCCTAGGGTTGTCAAGGTGGAATCACGCACACAAAAGTACTCAGCTCGAGCTACTCCTCAGTATGAACTGCTACAACTATGACCTTTGCCAAGGGCTGTATTAAGCTGAGAGAGGGAAGGGTCAAACAGGGATTAAACCAGAGGGCCCTAGTTTCTGCTTCCCCAAAGCCTCTGAGGACACTGCTCAGTTCTGTTTAATTTGCCAGAGCAAATAAGATAAGAACTAAGGGAGGCCAGCTGTTCCCCTGCCAGTTACCAGGGACCTCTGGATTTTGTGACCCTGCTTCAAGCATGGTTGCCAAGGGTTTTGGAGAGCAGTGTTGGGAGAAGTGACAATCCCAAGAGAAAAAACAACCTCCTTCCTCCCACCTCTACTTCCTGGGTGGAGGTGCCATTCAGGGATGGGGGCTCCAGGAGACAGGGGATGCTGGTTGCTGGGGGGCAGTCCTGTCTAACACAGCACCCCTTCCAGCCCAGGCCAGCTTTGCACCTGGGGCTTCTCCATCCCATCCCACCCGACCCAGGCACCCCGCTGGGTGAAGGCACAGCTCTTACCAATTCGAACTCTCCATGAGCAGGAGCTTCGGAAATAGGAATAGAGGATGGGCTAAGGAGAGAGCACAAAGGCACACGTTAATCCATGCTGGGTGGGCTCCCACCCTCAGGAGCCCACTGGAAAGGAACCATTGCCAGCCAGCCCCCAGGCAGGCGGCCCTCCTGCCTCAGGCCTGCGTCTCAGCAACTCAGGCCAGACTCCCGAGAGTCATGTAAGGTCCCTAGGCTCCAAATTGTGCTGGCATGAGTTCCTGAGGTCTGAGCGGTCCCCTAAGGGATAGTTAGCCCACAAGTGCCTTTCTTACCTTGCCAGACTCAGTCATGGTTCTGTGGTGACCACTGACCTTCCAGGGAATATCCTCTCTGAAGGAGCTGAAGGGAGGGAAAGGAAGCCTGAAGGGGTGGATCCCATGAGCCAATGGGGAATCTGGGCAGGACAGGCGTCAGGGGAACTTTGACTCTGGGTAGAAAGGGCATCTCTTTCCAACTTCTCTTAAGTTTTTTATGCTCCTGATGGAGCCAGTTTTGGTGT
This sequence comes from Lepilemur ruficaudatus, assembly GCA_963574885.1. Taxonomy (NCBI): domain Eukaryota; kingdom Metazoa; phylum Chordata; class Mammalia; order Primates; family Lepilemuridae; genus Lepilemur; species Lepilemur ruficaudatus. The sequence continues at coordinate 22,148 of CAUYRT010039944.1, forward strand.
CCTGGGCAGAGAGTGTGGCCTGGTTTTGAGGCAGCTGTTTGTGTGATAGAGCGGGCTGGGAGCTGGCATATATGGGGTCTGGACCCAGTGCCGGAACCAGCTCTGCATGACTTCAGGCAAATCTCTGCCTTCTCTAGTCTTCAGTTCTATGATGGCATAGATTCCTTCCAGCAGTGGCAGAAAGACTGGAAATTCCAACTTCTTGATGCTTTGGTGCTCATCTCCTGCAATCCCAACCCCACCCCCACCTATCAGTCCTCCAGGCTCTCAGCTGGTCATGTAAAAATAACTGGCAGATGTGCCCATTCACCAAAGGTGAGGAGGTCACAAGCTGGCAGCCCACAGGGACCCTGTCTGGCCCTCAGAAGTGTTCTATGTGGTCTACATGGAAGTTTAAAATGTTTCAATTAGTAATCAATGTTTATAAATCAGGACCTTTCCTATATATATTCTGTTGTCTATTTTCTTTTTTTTTTTTTTCTCCTAAGAAATGCGGTCTCCTGCTCTGTCATCCAGGCTAGAGTGCAGTGGTATGTGTAAGGCTGGAGCTCCCCCTCCCCTTTTCCGGATCCCTGCCCCATTTTGCTGCCTGCACTCAGATACGCCCATTTGCCCTCGGCACCAAGCCAGGCCAAACCCCAAGGCTTATCAGACCTCTGCCCCATCTTGCTGCCTGCTGATACTCCCATACAGTTCCTGGAACTGTTACACTGCGTTCTACCCCTAAACTGCAATGGAAGATCCCCAGCTCTTCCTACCGTAAAACTTCCCCCTCCCCTCACCTAATATAAAAGTTCTTGCCTCAGCCCTAGGCAGCGGCGACTTCTCCGGCCCCATTCCTCGGACCGTGAACCTCACCGTGGAGCGCTCAATAAAGCCACATTGTTTGTCCCTACTCTGTCTGTCTCTCACCTTCTTTCTGTCGTTGCCAACTTTACAGTATGATCATAGCTCACTGTAACCTCAGACTCCGGGGCTCTAGTGATCCTCCTGCCTCAACCTCCCAAGTAGCTGGGACTACAGGTGTGTGCACAGCTGGCTTGTTTTTTTCTTTAAAAAATCTGGAGACGGTGGATCTTAGGTAGCAGCAATTGACTGGAGCAGATTCATGGCCCCTATCAGTCAGGGTATGCCCGTTCTGGTCTGCCATCACCCACACCTGGCCCACTTCTCTCATTTTTGTTACCTTCAAGCCCATGGAGGCAGCTGAGTGTGTGACCTCTCCTCTAAATTTGAAAAGACAAAGTTAATTTCTCTGGTACTTCTTGGGTAACCAGCACTTCAAAACAGGACCCAGGAAAGAGTGGCCAGTGATTAGCACTCATGAATCTTCCCACAGACATATGTATCCTTCCATTAGGGAGAAATTGATAGGATTTCTCAGATCACCCCTGTCTACTACTCTTCTGACTACAGACATTTCACTGAAGTTCCCTATTCCCTCCCTATTCCCTCTGCCACCCCCTTCACTGCACACCAAGTTGCTCTATGAATCTGCTTTCACTGTCCCTGCACTAACAACTTAGTCTTCTAGGTGGGCAAGGGCACAAGTGGGGACCCAGTCCCTCCCAAGGTGGTTCCCAAGCCTAGGAATCCCAGCCTGTCCTGAAGGCACCTTTTATGGGGAAAGAAAATATGGTTCTAGTACCATAGTTCAGGCAATAGGTGGCAAGTGTCCTTTGAAGAGGAGAGGTTGGGTGGCCACAACTGGATATCCCTTATCTGGAGATGCATCCCTTTCCTTACCTAGGCAGGCTGGTGGGACCCCTGGGGCCAAGAGACTGGGACTGCTGGTGAGGGACTGACCACTAGAGAGTGGCAGACATTAGCTTAGAATCCCTGAAGAAATGCCTTACCTAATGACTAAACGCTACACTCTCGACCTGTACTGAGGGTGACCAGAGGCACGGTAAATGCCACTGCCCTCTATTGTGGCCCTTAGGTAGGAAACCTGAAGTCTCTTGTGCAATTTCGGCTCTTTCGCTTACCAATGATAACTACAGAAATCCTCCTCTTTCCCTTTTTGCACTCGTAGAGCTAAATTTTAAGCCCAAGTATCCATCTCATCAGCACTCATGGAAGAATTCTGTTTCCAATTCAACTATGCATTCTGGTTACTTGAGTTGATTTTATTTTTATTCTATTTTTTCTTTCTTTGAGACAGAGTCTCACTGTGTCGCCCTAGCTAGAGTGCAGTGTCGTCATCATAGCTCAGTGCAACCTCAAACTCCTAGGCTCAAGCCAGCCTCCTGCCTCAAAGCCTCCAGAGCAGCTGGGACTACAGACCCAAAACACCACACACAGCTAATTTTCTCTATTTTAATAGAGATGGGGTCTCCCTCTTGTTTAGGGTGGTATCAGACTCCTGACTTCAAGCAATCCTTTTGCCTTGGCCTCCCAGAGTGCTAGGATTATAGGCTTGAGCCACAGTGCCAGGCCTTGACATTATTTTTTAACACATTGACTGCCACACTAGAAAAAAAAGCTTTTCTTGGAGCCACGGTGTTTTATTACAAAAATAGAATAAAAACCTAAAAAACAAAACAATCCTAATTTAATGAAAAAATTGTCATTTTTTGTTTTCTGTGCATGAGTTATATGCAACTTGAAAAATAGTCTTCCTGGCTCCCAAGATGAAAAGCCGTGGGAGTTACATATGCTTCAGGAGGCCCGGGGCTCAAAAACTAGCTGGAGTTAAATACAACTCACAGGACAGTTAATGTGTTTAACAGTCTCTTATACGTTGAGTTTAGAAAAAGACTCCTAAAATCCCATTTGGAAGTGGGAGGGTTACACATTATTAACGTGACACAAAGTCCCACCTAATGTGCCACCTTACTGCTACAACAGTGTTTCTCAAAGTATGCATAAGGCTCATCTGGGCCGCTTATATAAGCGCGCGGATTCTCGGGCTGTTCCACCAGAAATTAACGCGGTGGCTCTGGGACGGACTCTGGGAAGTGCATGTTCAAGCCAGGAAGCTCCCCAGGTAATTGCAGCGACTGCTCTCCTCGCCCCTGGTGCTCTCTTAAAACGCGAGCATCTCCTGCAAGGCCATCCCTGGTTAGGACCGACGGGCCAAAGAGGAGCACGTGTGGCTGTGGGGAACTGGGAGGCGACGAGCGACCACAGACAGGTCTGTGTAGCGGGAACAGAGAGGGCGGAGCCAAAAGCGAAGCACGACACGGGGTACAGACTCGGTCGCGCCCTGCACGACCCACTACCGGCCTGCGCCCGCCCACTCCAACCCTGACCACGGACGCCAGCAGGCATCGCGCTGACGCACAGCGTCCCTGGCCGGCGCATTGCACACTGGGAGTCGTTGTCGGCGATGTGGGCGGGGCGAAGCGGCTCACCTTTGACCCCGGCCCCCCGACTTCTCAGTGTTTATAACTAGCTTCCCTCTCCCGGATGGGTGGCACAGACCTTCCCCACTTGCATCTCGCACTTCGCGCCTGAGACTCGCCGACCCGCCGACGACTGAGGCCCAGCGACACCCCGCTGAGTCAGACCCTCGACTGTCCGGGTAAAGCGACTGGTCTACAATGATCTTCCCCGTCGCTTCCGGCCGGCCCAGCCCTCCCACCACGCCCCGCCGTCCGGCGCTGCTGGGAGTTGCAGTTCTCTGAGCCCGTCCCTGTCCCGCCCGGCCTCCGGACCTCCTGCCCTCCGGGTCCCGCCATGCTCTGCGCCACCGGCCGCCTCCTAGCGGCCACCACGCTGCCCGCCCCGCCCCGCGGCCGGGGCTCCGCGCTCCGCTGCCGGCGGAGGGAACTACATTTCCCAGGGCACTCCGAGCCGCCCTTTTGTGACTTCTTGGCGGGGCGGCTGACGAGACCAAGTGTGTCTCGGGCCCGGAGGGTGATCCTGAGGAGGGGAAGGATGCCGCCGGCCACGGGCGGAGGCCTGGCAGGGTCCGAGCTGCGTGCCCGGCGGGGCCGCTGTGGACCCCAGACGGCCAGGGCCGCGAGCCCGGACGTGGCCGCTGAGGCTGCAGCGCCAAGCCCCAAACGGTCTGCTCTAAGCTCGCAGCGCCTCGAGGCGGCCGGCCGGTGGGCCTTGCTGGCCCTGGTGACGCTGCTGTCCTTCGCTACCCGCTTCCACCGTCTGGAAGAGCCGCGGCACATCTGGTGAGTGACGGGAGGGACTGGGCGGGCACCATGGCAACCGAGAGGGAGAGACGCCGCCCTCTGATTGGCCCGAAGGCACGGAGGGGGCGGGGCTCACTGGAGGAGGGGCGGGGGCCTCAATGGAGGGGAAGTCGAGGTTTCAGGTGGTTGGCCTCTGGCTAAGTGTGGGCTTTGACTGGGGGCAGTGGCGTTCTTAGGATCTGAGGAATTGGTCCTCATGTCTTTCAGGTTAGTGTCTCACCTGGCTGTCAAATAGTGATTTTTAAAGGTGCTTTGAATTTCACAAAGAAGAATTGGAATTCTTGGTACAGAATTTCCCAAGGCCTGAGTTCCTAATCTGCAGGGTTTTAAGGCATTAGCAGAGGGGGGTGTTTCTAACTGGGTACCTTCATCCTGTAGGGCAGAGATAGTTTGGTGTCCAGAGATGGTGACAAGGGTTCTAGGAATCAGGTCTGGGGTTGTCCTGTGAGAAGAGGTTGATTTTCCTAAAGGCTTTATTGTGTACTGTTCAGATGCTAGGTTGAGGCATAATCAAAGTTTGTTAGCTAAGCTTAAAACGTAATTTGGTCTCCAGTTGGAAGGAAGAAAAGTTTTATACAGTCTGAAAATGCTTCATTTGTCTGGCTAACAAGTGCTACCCTGTTTTCCTAGTAATACTGAGAAGAAAGTTAGTGGAGAGGATGTCAGAAAGCAAGCAAGAAGACAAACTGTCAGGGCTGCCTTACTTGGAAATTAATAAATGAGCCTGTTACTGTTTCTTGACTACTAGCAGAAGATGTGAGACTCTTGGGTTAGAGACAAAAGACTTTAATTTTATTACAAGAATCAGGACGAATATCAGCATGTTGGAGACAGTTTCCATTGCCCCAGAAGTCCCACAGGGTGACACCATGGGCTCAAATGAATAACTGCACACAGAGTGGGTTGCATCGGAGCGAAGGAATAACAAGCTTGGGCAATCTACTGTCTATAGCATGCAGTAAGCAGACCTACTCTTTCTCCTGGAGGGAGTACATTACCTCATCTCTCAAGGTTGCTTGCTATTGTACAAACACAACCCTGAGAAATGATCCAAGTGGAATGCAGTTGGAGCCTTGCATTCTTGGCATACCCGGAAAGATGTGTAGATGTATGAGAGATCCAACACTCTCTCTCACCCCTCCATCCTGCGCTGTCTTCGCTTCTAGCAGATTTTCACATGAGTATGCGACTCCATTGGCTACTCTGATTACAGAGGCAGGGACCAAATCTGTTCAATCTGTCTCATACAGCATTTAATTAAGGCTGTTATCAATGGGACTGTAAGCAGGAGGATGAAGCCAACCTGCAGTTTACCTCAGCCATGCCCTCTGGGGTCCTGGATTCTGCTACCTCTCAGTAAGTCCTGGGAGGACCAAGTAATCTCATTTCAGATAGCTGGGATGCAATCTAAGGCAATCTGTTAACCATTAGAACCTGTGCACAGGTTAGATTTACCTCTGCTCTTTGGTGTCATTGCCGATAATTACAACCCACCCCCAACCCTGTCCCCATGTGAAAAAATAAAGCAACTCTTATGCCCAATGGAAAGATATTTCCTGGCCCATTCTTCTTTACATTCTAACATATTACTTGAAGGTGCTCAGGTCACTCCAGGATTTTTTGTAAAATTTTATTTGGATCACGATCAAATTGGATTTCAATCACCATTACAGTGGTTTGGTTAAGCCACACGTGTAGTGTCAGGGAATAGTTAGGGCTTCAATGGCTATACAAGGCATAACCTAAGGGCTCCTAGGATGTCAGGAGAAGCATATGATTTGTATCAGGTCCATGTTTGGGACTTGATGTTGATGTCATCAGCCATATGGGAATAGTTCAAGACTGGCCATGTCCACAGGAGTTTTTGTTTCATAGAGGGATGACACATGCAGCCACAGGTCAGAGTGCCAGCTCAGTTGCCAATTGACTTAGGTGGACCATATGAGTGTTTTGCCAGACTTTGGAGCTGGACCTAGACGTAAAGAGAGCATTAATTGTTTCCCTTCTTTTTACATTTCCAGGGGTCTGGAAAGGTGTTCCATAGAAAACCTTGACTATTGGCCCAGTGTCTCTTTCCTTCTACTGCCACATAATTAGTGTGTCCCAGTCTAGGACCTATAGCTTCACCTTTTCTCCAGTTATCCCCTACCAATATCCAGACCGTTTTGCCAAGGATATTGTTAGAAAATTGACAGAGCCCCATTATATCTCCTACCTTGACACATGTGGGCCACTGTAGGGGGACTTGAAAAGCAGAGTACTCAACCAAGTCATCATTGTCTTTACGCTTTAGGGCCATGTCACTCCAATAAGACAATCCAAGCAACTAAACTAGAATTAAGTTTGAATTCTGTAGACACCACCACCCCATCATTCCTGGCTGATCTGGGGTTCCTGATGGGGGAAAGAAAGACAAAATCATGCTCCGGGAAAAATTTCACACGTTCCAAGTAGGTTTGTATAACCCTCCACCCCTTTTTCTTGATGACTAAACCAGTTGATGGCCAAGAGGAGAAGAACCTTCTCTGAGGATGGCTGCATTAGGTGACCAAACTGCTTTACTTAGATGTGTAGGCCAGGAGGAGGTGAGGGAGGTAGAGTCAGAAATCTTTTTGAGTTGATTTTGGAGGGAACTATTCGGTGCTTTACAATATTGGTTGCCTGTGGATGGTAAGGAGTGTGGAATGTCTATAAATAACCTTGACTATTGGCCCGTTGTTGGGTAGCCATTGTGACAAAAACATTATGTCAGGCTGTGGATGGTTTGGACTGCTGATAACATGACAGAATTTAGTTTCAAGGGCCACAGTGGTATATCCAGAGTCGTATGATGGAACTGGAACAGCATCATCAACATTGCAACCTGAAAAAGTATCATCAGCAGCAAAGTACCAATGATATCCCCAAGAAGGCTACAAATTCCTAACGAAGTCAATTTCCTAGGTGCAAGCAGGGCCACTGCCTATGGTTTCCTTTACTGTGAGACAAGCAGGCCAGTTTTTGGCAGGAGTCACAAGTCTGGAATGCAGTGGTGGCTTCTGCTTCAGAAACACATCCTTTACTTTGTGCTCAGTTCATGGGGGTAGATGTGTTTCCACACCTGGTGCGTGGATGAATCCAGGTGGCGATGGCAGCAGTCTGGGTGGTGTGGGCTTGATCAGCAGCTTGATTCCAATCAGTCTCATCTGAGTACTGGCCCTTACCATGGGTATCTACATGAGTGATCCAGACTGTCTCATCAGCAGGGAGTAGCTCCAAAGGGGTGTCTGTAATCTCTCAGTATTTAGTCTTCCGAGTGGCATACCAGATGCTTCAACCCTTACTGCAGTCAGCCATCCAGAGTTGTCAGGGTCTGGATGGCTGCTGCAACCCAATGAACACCATCAGCCTTTAACTTAGCCTAACCATAGTGACCAAACACAAACGTTTAGAGGAACCCTTATGAATCAAGGGCCCTCCAGCCAGTGGTTATGCTTCCATTCCAGGTAGTGGAGTGGAAGATAGTTTCTTCCAAAGTGAGAGCTACCACTTCTTCATGTAAAACTGAGATGCCTGGGTATATTCTTGAATATACAATTTCCACAGGACCAGCGACGCTTGTTGAGCCCTTCCCTTGTTAGCAGTCGATTCCAAATTGACCCACCCCTCAGAGTCCTGAGGCCTTCATGGGTCAGTTAATCAGTTTCAACAAGAGTTTACTACTAGGTTAACTGCTGACCTTTTAAAAAGGATGTACTTGGGGACAGGCTCTGTGGCTCATGTCTGTAATCCTAGCACTCTGGGAGGACCAGGCAGGAGGTTTGCTTGAGCTCAGGAGTTCAAATCCAGCCTGAGCAAGAGAGAGACCCCATCCCCACCCCAGTTTCTACTAAAAGTAGAAAAATTAGCCAGGTGCTAATTTTTGGTGCGCGCTTGTAGTCCCAGCTACTTGGGAAGCTGAGGCAGAAGGATCGCTTGAGCCCAGGAGTTTGAGGTTGGCAATGAGCTATGCTGGATGACCCCACTGCACTCTACTCAAGGTGACAAGAGACTAAGATGTACTTGGTACCTACGTCCAACAGCAGGTGGTGCTGTTATCCTTGTGAATGGCTGCACTCCAGCAGCCATTAACTTTGTAAGGTGTTGACTTCCCTTTCTCTTCCGGGGATTTATATTACTTATCCTATACCACCAGGAGGGGACAGGATCACCTCTCTACATGCAACAATCCTTGAACGGTATAATCCTCTTTGACACTTATGGGATCAATATAGCTGTGCATTGAGCAGTGGAAGCCATAGCAGTAGTACATTGAAATGGCCCAAATGGTCCTACCTGCAAGGTCACTTTACGTTCCCTTCACCATTGGGAACATGGCTCGGTCCCTGTCAGCTGAATTTGGAAACTTTCCTCCCTTGAACTAATGAGTCTGATAGGCTCACATCAGGGGCTGTAGTGGCAGTTACCCAGAGATTGTGCCATTGCTCAGTTGGAGAGTGTGGGGGGTGCTGGATGCAGGGGATGGGGAGAAGCTTTTTTCATCCTTTAGCCTGTCACTGGGCTTGGTACCACTTTCTCCTCAGTGTTGTTCCCTGTGTCCAGTGAGCCTCGGTGCTTAGGGGCCCCTTTTCTTTTAGTCCCTGTACACACCGCTACAGCCCTCTCTACTGTCCTTAGTGCCTTTGGTGATCACTGTGCCTAGCAAATCCTCCCCCTGTGGGACTGGGTAGAGCGGAGATGTGGGCCCTTGTATCCAGTAGAGCCCTGAGTTTAAGTCCCTCTCCTCCCTGGAGTTCCCCAGCATATGAGGGTATATGAATGTGGCCTTCTGTCCCTTTGGGGGACACAGAGACCTTGGCCCCGCCTTTAATCATCTTATTCTTTAAAGCAGCTGAGGTTGTGGTAGAGGATGTGGGATCAAGAGGCAGAAAGGAGAGAGTGGCTCTGAGCAGTAAGCAAGGCACATACGCTTTTGGCTTGAGCACACAGCTCACCCAGAGATCTTTTAATGTTTTCATTTTACTCAAAGTTCTGTATTGCATAGCAGGGTCCTTATTGCTGCACCATTTAGTGAAGCTTTGGAGACTTCTTGATTCAGCAGCCACATGCATCTTGCCTTTTGGCTGGGGCTGCCAGCCTTGCTGTCCCGTTGTCATGCTCACATCTCTTCCTCATTTGCCCAGAGGACAGGGAGCAATAACCAAGGCAGCATTCAAACAGCTGGTTTCAATGCTACCTCTCTCATTCGGCCTCTTTAATAGGTGGGGCGGTGGGGGACTCTTACTAACCCCACTGCCTGCCCATGGGGGCCCTCATTTGGTAAGCTATGTCTCTCATCATCCTATGCTTGTCCTCCAAACTGTCAGGGTCTGGGATTTTAGCCACTTGCAAGCTGATAAGTTAGTCTGTCACTGTTTTATGGATACCAGTGGAAGACGAGGTCCTGGGTCAGAGACAAAGGACTTTATTTGTCATGGCACAACAAGCAGGACAAGCATCAGCATGTTGGCATCAGTGTTCCTTGCCCCCAAAGTTCCATGCAATGCTGTGGGTCTGCCTGAATGCTTGCACATCAGTGGGGTGCATTGCAGCTGAGGATGATTGAGCTTGGGGAATTCACTGTTTAATTAGCAAGCAGTAAGCAAGACTGCTCTCTGTCCCAGAGGGAGACACTAACTGTTCCCTCCAGGTTGTTTGCTGCAAACATAACCCTGAGAAATGGCCTGGGTAAGGATGAGTCAGGACCTTGCATTCCTGGCATACACTACAAGGCCTGTAGGAGTTCAAGAGAGCCATGGAGGATGGTCTCTCCCAATACAAACAAGCAATAAAAGCTAAGAGGAAGTCGGAGTATTACTGCTGGTTTTACTTGGAAAACTTTTGAAGTAAAAATCTCATGCCCCTTTGTTAGGATGTTACTTTAAAACTAACCACAAATGTTGGGGCAGTCTAAATAGTGCCTAGCATGCGTGGTACTTTATAGTCTACAGAGTTCTTTCACAGGTTATCGGAGTTGAGCCTTAATACCCCCCTGGAAGGTAGACGTGGCAGATATGTTATTGTCTTCATCGTGTAGAGAAAAGAGGTCTGGAGAAAGTGAGTGTTTTTGTCAGACTATGCCATTAGTAAGTGATGGAGCTGGGACTGGATCTCCTTTCTGCAAATATATTTTGTCACACTGCTCTGAAGTTATTTCTCTTTGGCATCACCATGCCACTGTCCTCACCTCCTCCTGTCAAGCAGTGTGCTTAGCAGATGCAGAAGTAGATTTACTCTTCTGCCCACCTATTGGATTCAATGAGTTAAAAAAAAAAATACATTTTTTTTTTTTTGGGGGGACAGAGTCTCAACTCTATCCAGAGTTGCCCAGGATAGAGTGCCATGGTGTCAGCCTAGCTCACAGCAACCTCAAACTCCTGGGCTTAAGTGATCCTCCTGCCTCAGCCTCCCGAGTAGCTAGGACTACAGGCATGTGCCACCATGCCCGGCTAATTTTTTCTATATATTTTTAGGTGTTCAACTAATTTCTTTCTATTTTTAGTAGAGATGGGGTCTCACTCTTGCTCAGGCTGGTTTCGAACTCCTGACTTTGAATGATCCTCCCACCTCAGCCTCCCAGAGTGCTAGGATTACAGGCGTGAGCCACTGCGCCCAACCAAAATACATTTTTTGAAAAGGCATGTTTTGCCCGTTATATGGTAGGTCAGTAATGACTGTTTATGACCTGGGGATTGATGGTAACTAGAAAGTAAACCTTCTTTTGAGCTGCAGAGAAAACATAGCAAACAGAAATGGCCAGGCTCTGCCAGGTGGTTTGGCTGCCTTCTTAAAGCTCTTATGTAGGGTATAACGAGGTTTATGTGGTTGTGTAGAAGAACAGGGCATTGCATTGTGTTTGAAAGCTGATGTACTAGAATCACATATTTACTTGCAGAATAACTTAGGCAATGGGTAGGTTTTAGATATGCTCTGAACATAGTGAGAAAGCCCTCAGTTTTTATATTCTATTCTGGTTAGTTCATTATAATAAGATCCATCAGATCATAGCAGGTTACTTTTCACAAGGTTGATGAGCAAAATCAGGTTCTTGCGGCAATCATGGTTTATAATCTCTCTCTGATAAGTCACCCAACAATGTGGGAATATACCTTCTAACAGCAAACACAGTCTCAGAAGTTAACAGACTTGGGAGAAGAAATACTACAAACCTTTCCATATTACAGGAAAACTCTTTGTCCTTTTAAAATAAATAGAAATTCAAGATACAGAATAAGTATATGAATATTTAACTCAAATTTATGGTAACTAGCTGGTAAATATTTGCTAATCTGTCTCATCTACCTAAATAAAGGCCAATGGAAGCTTGATGTCTTGCTTTCTCAAATCACTTGTGTCAAAAGCTTTTTTTAAAAATCCAATCTTTTTCATTAATTGTTTGAAACACATATCCTCTGTTTTAACTTTAACCATTCTTTATTGAGGCAATTTGGTGTTTATGATAATTTAAAAATTCTTGTTTCTCTTTTTGTTTTCCTTTAGCTGGGATGAAACTCACTTTGGAAAAATGGGAAGTTACTATATCAACCGCACCTTTTTCTTTGATGTGCACCCACCTCTGGGAAAGGTGAGCAGTATGGTAAACAGCAGCTCTCTAATCTGGGAAGAGGGTTCCTGAGGGCTACAGACAACCTTCTATTTTTTTTTTTTTATTGCAGCATATTATGGGGGTACAAATGTTAAGGTTGTATACATTGCCCTTGCCCCCCTCCTCCCTCCTGTCAGAGCCTCAAGCCTGACCATCCCCCAGACGGTGCACATCACACTCATTATGTATGTATATACCCATCCCCTCCTCCCCCCTCCCGTCTGCCCGACACCCAATAAATGTTGTTCCTGTGTGTCCACTTAGGTGTTGATCAGCTAATACCAATTGGCTGGTGAGTACATGT